>DWTO01005405.1:0-10773 GCA_018244755.1 Jemadia pseudognetus
GTAATTTTAAGCGAAGATTCACATCCAACAGACGAATGATAAAAGGACTGAAGATGATAGTTATGGCCTTTTAGTTGTGACATACTAAGAGTACAGATTTTGTAGATAAATCGTAATTATAAACAATGACAAAGTACAATACAACCTACTGATTACTATGGCATACGGTCCACACGTTAACGGTCAACCGTTACTAGATGAAATGTCCTTAACCTACGTCATATCACTTTAAAATGTTAGCAGTTATTTAATAAAGCGAGACGAAAATGTTCGAGACTCATGTGAACTTTGACATGCGGAAAAGTCACATACAGAGATTTGTCATTCAACGGCATGACCACGACCTTTGGTAAACTGTAGGGAAATATAAACATTGTACATATTTATTACGAATGTTTTATTATCGTTTCGAGCGACAATATCATCATCGTTGCGTGGGCATTCTTTAAAAATGCTCATTATCACTTGTTTTTGTGTGGCACCAGTTTGCATTGACAAAAAAAACATTATTTCCAAATTAGCAAGCAGGAACGTAATAGTTAGCTACATAGTTTGATTGACTTATAATTGCTGGTAAAGTTCTCAGAACACTAGTTATTCATAGGGAATAAATGTCATGGAAGGGCAGCTGCTGCAACAAAAGAAACTCGAGCGATCTGATGACACTAGGCTGTCCCGAGACCTGGGACATCATTCATTCGCTGCTCCAGGGCAAATTGTCAGACTTATGGGACAACACATTTGACCAATAGTTTTGCATTGTCTTCAACACCTCTGACGAGCTTTTGTTCATATTATTTTACTAAGTATGAATGACAAATGGGCTCTTAGAATCAGAGTATGACATGAACATTGTGTGTGATGCTTAGCTTTCTAAAATTTCTTGCAACTACAACCACATTATAGCTATGAGTGCTTTAAATACTAAACTATAAACTTATCCAATAAATTTTTCTATATCTATACATATTCAAAACTGAATAAATGTAACACCAAAATGAGTAATTCAATTTATTATATTTATAAATAAAACAAACATTCTTTAAATAAACATTATGATAAATATCCAGCCAAGGTTCCACTAGCTGTCCAGACACACACCGAGATTATAAATGAATAAATAGTTTGTGGAGATAAAAATGAAAACTAACAATAACATATATCTATTTGTTCAGTTCGATTACACATTAGTTATACTTTTATATGTATATAGGCAATGGGCTTTTAACTAAGTTATCCCATTTAAATATTAACCAAGGAAAATGAAATAAAAATTATTGGTAATATTTAAAACAAATGACCTATTATTACAATGGTCACTTGACTTCACAAACAATAAAAGACAACCACTGGAAATTGGCACCTAGTCACCAGTAATAAAATATAACTTCCTATGTCTTCAATGTTCAATATCAGCCTCAATAATCTCTTTATAGCTCTTGATCCTTTCTTCGGTCTCCCGGATGCTATCTTTCAGATCCCTGTGAACCTCGCTATATGCCTTGATGGACTGGTTTGTTTCTGTGAAGATGTTTTGAAGAATTTGTAGGTGGAGAATTCTGAAAAAAATAATCATAATAAATAAGGTTTCTTTTTTGTGCTATCTGTTTTACCAAGGTTAATACTTTTTTTATGAAAAACCTAAAATACAAACTTGTTCATGTTAAAAATTTAATGCATGTATAAGACATAAAATAAGTTACACTCTGCCTAACCCTATGGGAAATAGGTGCGACTTACTTAGACTTAAGCTCCAAAATCCTAGTCTTCAAATTTAACATCTCAGTTGAATCACAACTAAATTTCGACACATCTTGTAGCCTATAATTGAGCCACTGCATCATCAGTTCCACTCTCTCTGTCTCCTGTTCTTGGAGAGTATTGAGCTTGTCATCTAGACTCTCTTGTAGTTCCTTTATTTGATCTTTACGTGATTTCTTCCCTTGATTTATGTTATTTTTGAGACTCTTAAGTTCAGATGTAAATGCTGGAATTTTGTTTTGGATCTTCAAAATAATAGCTGCATTGAGTTCAGTTTGCTCCTCATATGTTAGCTCTGATGATGATTGACGCATGAATCCTGAAACGATTGTAATGAAAAATAAGAATTCTGTTTCCCAGACAGTATCCAAAGAAGTCTGGCCATGAGTTTAATCTCATTATAAGTAATCTAAATCTTAACAAATTAAAATTGGAAGATGAGTAAAATTAACACCTTCCCATTTGGTAATGTATCATCTATGTTCATTTGTAAGAATTGTTGAACTTTATCATTGTCTTGCATTTGCTTTAAAATTTAATGTAAGTACCACTTATCTAGCTCCTCATGTGTAAATGTTTCTTTTAACTTTGTTGGTGTAACTTAATTAAATTCAAAATGTAGAGCTGTATTGGACCACAAACTGAATTAACTGACTTATACTGAGCTCTTACCCAATACTGTTGATGTACTCTCATCGGTGGTGTTAATCTTATGCAAACTGGAATAATGTGCGAGATCACAGTCCGCTATAATTCTATTAACTTTGCCAACTAATTTAGAAGAAAGTTTGCTTTTCGGATCGCTGCATACTTCCTTTATTATCTCAAGCAGTATGTTTTCTCGGTTCCATTTCACTTCTTTATGGAGATCATCCGTGCTAGTAACAGAATCCATGTTACACAATTTGTTGACTTTACTTTCATTCACAAATTTATTATTTAAAAGTATTGTTTTATTCCAAGTTTTCTATCCGGAATTGTAATAAAAAGGATAATTATGACGGTAAAAAATGTCAAGATGCAAAAAACTAAATAGGAACACAATTTTTAAAATGAGAATGTCGTTATGTCGTTGTCCTTAGACGTTATTCTGTTTGTGTTGCTACATGTAATTGTAAAGTGGATACAGGCATAGACGCTGCCATGAAAGTGCATTTGAACTTCGTTCGCAATTAATTTTCTATATTTTTCAATAAATAATATAAGTAAAGGCGTTTTTTAAAGCAATGTTACTACATTTTTTGTAATTTTATTGCACTAAAGTTTGCAACTTGGAACTTGTTTTCGAACGTAACTTCAAAAGTTTCACATTTATGCCGTGTCTGTGCCTTTTACCGCTTTTATACAAGTGACATGTACCTATACCTACTGTACCTACCTGGTGTACCTTGTCTTCGTTTTGACATTATGATTATGTTTCGTAGCGCTTAGCGTATTGCATTTTACAGTTATTTTTATAACAATTTTATTCCTTTATATTTATAAATGTATTTTTCAATTAATTAAATATTAAAATGTAATCATATTAATTTCGAAACGCAACTTGAAGGAAATAAGAAAAATGGATATTGGTCACCATAATCCTCAAACCGCGCATTCTGACTCTCATAAATCGAGCGAAAACATCGATAAAATGAAAAACAAATCATCAGGGGATTCGCAAAATACCTGTTACTGGTGTGTATGAGTTAATTTTTTTTTCATTACCATTATAAGTTTGAACTTTTCTTATATCAAATCATTTAATTGTAATTGTTGTTGTTCCCTCCAATTTAAGATCTGACATTTTTTAATGTTATATTACTTATTATTTATTATATATCTAACTTTTGTGCACATCTTTTTATTGGTGCTAGTCGTTTATGAAATACATTTTGATTTCACGCAATTACTTCTTTTACATTATATTAGGTTAGTTTTCTTGTAATATTTTGTTTGACTAGGATTATGTACATTAACCTCGTGGGTTTATCTATTTGTTTTATATAATTATCCAGTAATATATTTATTCAAAACGACTAATATTTAATTTCTTCAATAAAACGTCATAATATTATTTACATAATTTAGAGTTACACAAATAACTTTAAATTTCATGAATAAAAACTTCTATGGATATTGTAAGTGCTTTCTAAATGTTTGTACTTATATATTTCAAAACTATTTTTATAGGATCACTATCAGTTTCATAGAAAATTTCATTATGTCATTTTTAATTATGTTGACATGTTGAGAATTCTCTTAGCCATTCTGCTGATGAAAGAATCACCAAGCAGATATACAATGTGAGTGTTGATGTAGGCTAAGACAGGTGTGTCTTGATCAAATAGGCCAGATACTGGCTGAGGGGGTAGTCAGAAGTCTCTGAAACTGGTGTGTATGTATGAAGTAGTGATGCTTCGGATATCCATATGCTTATCTCCAGATAACTGAGGAAAAAGAAAGATCCATTGCTTCTCTCGCAGATCTTTTATGGATCATTCACCTTATTAATTTTCAATTAACAGAGTGAAAAGCTACATATATAGGTGATTAAGTAGAATTAATACTACTTAATCACCTATATATTATTAAATTCCATTCATAGGTTTTTTCTTAAAATTAAATATTTGGTACTTTTGTATTGCAAACATTTATCATAGTAAGTTACCATAGTAATCAATAGTATATATATATTTTTTACTTGATACATTATAATTTTATATTTTTCACCTTTTTGTTTTATCATTCGATCACACCTAATGATTACTCTATTTTTCCAGTTTGGTCATGTGTTTAAAAAAATATATAACAATACATGAAACATAACAATAACATTTAACAATGAAATTAAATATTGGAATGAAATAAAAAAATATTTTATTTTCCAGTGGTAAAGACCGTAATTTGAACATAGTGGAGCTGCTATGTGCATCATGCAACAGATGGTTCCATGAATCTTGCATTGGATACCAATTGGGCAAACTTGTGCCCTTCATGACCAACTACTTGTTTATATGCAAGAATTGCTCACCAACTGGCTTGGAGACATTCAAGAAGAATCAAGCTCGTAAGTAAACATCAGTCCTATTAGTAAGCCGCTTTTAGACTATGTTTTCCCATATAGTTCATATTTTTAATAATATGTTGCAATATTTTAAAAAAGATTAACAAGATCTGCATATCAATTCAGGTGAGAAACAGCGATAGCTTAGTGATTTAGAATTCAGCCTCTTACCCCAGAGGTTCTAAATAGAAATTTTAATGCAGATCACTTTACAATTGAAATTGAATTGTGTTTTTATATCTTTAAGGAAATTTTAAAGAGAAAAATCATAAGAAAATTTATACATCTCACTGTTCTCCATAATGTTCTGTAAAGTGTGTGAAGATGCACTTGGTCAACATGGCAGTGTAATCTTTTGTAAGGAGACCTTTGTTCAACAGTGCAATAATAAAAGGGTTGATGTTGACGATATTAATAATGATGACAGATTTGATAAACGAAGAGCCTAGCATCATTAATTATACAGTATATGATGATATATTAATTCATAATTTATTTGCAGCATTTCCACAAATGTGTCTCACAGCCATAGCCAATCTGAGACAAGAGAGTGTAAAGGAAGGCAGTAAAAGGTGTTTGTTCAGTAAAGACAGAGATATCATCCCTTATATAGATCAGTACTGGGAGGCCATGACCACCATGCCGAGAAGGTAAATCTTTTATGGTACATATATATTCATAATTTTGTGATTGAAAGTCACGACTAGACAGGGCAGACACTTTGGCGTCTAGCAGTCTGATGGCTAATAAACTAAACACAACAGGGTAGTGATCATTCATTATCCTGCATGCATGTTGATTTCGTGACTGGTAAGATTGTAGTATACAAATTTGGTACTAATCGTTGCACACTTATTGGATGTCTGTCTGATAAAAACCTTTTTCTGTATAATAACCTATAAACTAATAATCTGTTAAATGTTATTATTATGCTAAATATTAGTTTGTGATTAAATCCTTAGGTTGCTAAAAGCAAAATTTACTAACTAAAAGCAAAATTCTTAGGTTACTAAAAGCAATTGTCACCAAGTGGTATTGAAAGTCAACCCCTATAGAAAATTAAATAACCGAAGTACATTCAGTTGATTTTCTGAATCAAAAATGTCCATGTATCAAAACTGAAAAGAATTCACTAATTTCATAATTCGAGTATTTGCCCTCACCACTATAGTATGGTAATAGGCTCTTCCCTTATTTCATATTGGAATGCAAACAACCAGTAAAACATGAAGATTCAGGAATTGAAGGTGTGGTGCTAAGTTGTTTTGTTTTAGCGCTTATATAAAAATAAATTAAATTTTCTTTGTAAACAGAGTCACACAATCCTGGTATGCCACTGTCCAGCGGGCTCTAATCAAGGACATACAGATCCTTTTCACCTATGAAGAAGACCCCAACCGTGGCCCTCTGTTTGGTCTTTTTAATATGGAGTTGACCTCTATCAAGCCTAATTATGAGGCTATGATAAAACAAGGTCAACTTAAAGTCACCGACATGGGGATTGCAACAAGTAAGTGAGGCCTAACTTTCTTTGAAGACATGCATCTTTAAAAAAAATTATTGCTTCAGACGGAAGATGCCTTTTTCTCAGTAACCATAAAACTGAAGAGTAAGAAAAATATTTTCATAAGATATATAAAAGGTGACTCTTTGAATTGTGTGACTGCTGTGTAAGTTGTGACAGTTGCAAGTGCTACTGCCAATCGAGAGGTCCCAGGTTCAAATCCTGGGTATTAAAATTTCTAGTACCAGGTCAGGGTCGGGATTTGTACTTGGTGTATGGCAATAGGCTCACCCCCTAATCCATAGTGGGATGTAAACATAACTTGTGAAACATGGTAGTGTACTAAACTCCTCTGCCTACCTCTTCAGGGATTACATATGTGATGTTATGAGTCTTTAAACCATCAGTCAGGTTCTGTAATATCCTTCTATACTTAATTTATTACAAAATTTTATTACTACTTTTTTGGATTAGAAATATTTGTAATCCTATTATGCTGCAATAATATGCCTAGTGGAAGCTTGGACCAAAGTGATTCAATAAATTATTTGACAAATCTCAGTTCAGATTTTTTTCTTTGTAAGTTTGTGTAAATACAAGAATTGTTTGCTTAATTGACCTTCTTAAGTAGGTAATAATATTTGTATGTTGAAATTCAACCTCTCCCATATTCCCATAAACGATGATCCACGGCTACGATCACAGCGTGTTTTATGATCAATCTCTAAAATCAGCCCTTTGCCTATATAAGCGTTAACGAATCTAATATTTTTGATTACACTTGCATTGCAATTAATAACTACTCAGGTAGCAATGACACCTACCCTTTGGAGTTTAGTATGCGAGAGGTCTAATATGTTTGTTTTTGCCGAGACGTAAAGCGATTTTTCTGTTATGTTAAAGTATTGTTATTATCGGTTATAACGTAAAGTTCAATTAATTCATTTCAATGAAACACTTTTTTTTTCTTTTTATATTCTAATGCGATATTTGAGTGTACAATGAACGTATTTTTTTCTTTCTCTAATGTTAATTAAACGCGTTGTTGAGTTATTGTAGACTTCTAGATATACTGATTGTGATATAAAACGCGCACTGCTAAGTAGACGTTGAGATTACTATAGATATGGTCCACATACATAATCTTTTTTTTTTGGAGGTATTTTAAATGTATCAAATCTGAACGCATCATGTAAAATTCTAATTCAGTAAATACCACTCGTTGACTACACACCGTAAGACTGTGGGATCACCGAAGTAATTTAAGTCGCCAGTCCCCGACTTATTATTTGCCTACCGATTATGTAATGCATTGTACATTTTACTATCTCCACTAAGTTCACGTTTCACTGTACATAGTAACGTATCAAGTTTTTGTACTCTTTTGTAAGTCGTCATTATTATGAGGGGGTAGATACTGCGGGGATAATATAGAACAACCCTTCGTTACAATCGATCAAGAAGCAAATGTTCTACGTGATATTCATTTTTGTGGGGTGTGCCCACCCTAGTGGAAAATTGTTGACCTGAATTACGCGCGACCACGCCTTGACACACTTGTGTTCGAGCTTTTGTTACGTAAATAAGTTTCTATACACTCGCCTAGTTATATAGAATGTGTTAACATTATTTCTACCATCGTTATGTGTAGGTATGTATAAATATTTCGATCGCTGTCTTTTGACACCTTTGCGTTGGACACAATAATTTGAAAATATTTTTTTCGAATGTCCAAAACTTTACACGTGATAAAATATTGAATTTACTAATTTCATTTAATCAGTTTTGTAAAAGGTTTACTTTGACACCTTTGGTAGAAATGGTGTTAATAAGATTAATGTTTTAGTATTATTGAACATAATTACGGGTGAATCATTATCATTAATCCTTTTAGTGATCCTGTGTGGGATACGACTGTTCACTGAATGAGATTTCAAGGCCATATACATACTATCGCACCACCGAGTAGGTTTTACAATGTAGAGAAGGTTGAATACTAGAACAAAACTTCCCGGTTTGCATTGGCGGAAATGATATTTTAAGTAAGATAAGATAATGATATTTTAAGGAAAGGATATCTTAAATTAAGCCGGATGTGTTACTTTAAAGTCTTATATCATAGGTTAATCCCGACAATTAGGGTCAGTAAAAATCTTAACAAATTTTCTTTTTCACGCACGCTTAGTTACCAAATCTCAGTGAAAACCTACCCTAGGAAAACTTTAAATATCTCGCTGTATATGTATGACAGTAACACAAATCAGACGTGACAACAGCTGTATCTGCTGCTATATTGCAGCAGAAATGAGTGCGAGGACGTAGTTACGTTGTCGAGGCTAGATGTCTAAATTTTCCGCCTATTGGTCTATGAATTCGGTATTTAATATGATAAAGCTTAACATATGGTAAGCACCGAGTTTTAACGGTCCTATCGATAAAAGCGTTGCGAATGAAGCATAATATCTAAACTTATACAACCAAATAGATCAGTTGTTTTCGTCGCAGTGTCTCAATAGCGAACCGCGCGCTCGCCCCGCGATGCGACTTACATAAAATTCTAGACTGCTCAAGTATTGAATAATGACATTGTTCTGAATGCAGTTGTGTTTGTAAACACGGACGCTCACACACACAGCCGCGCACTCGCCCGTGTATGTACGTACCCGGCGTTGTGGATGTGTGCGCCGGTGTAGTTATTTCCATTTTAACGCTCACATACATAGGCGGCGTCGCGTTTACTCCGCGATTTCTCTCTATCGATTATCACGTTTTAATACTATACATTATAACAACCTTGAACTTCATGGCTGGTGAGTTAATATTTTTTTCACAATACAATTTGTGTTCCACGTTCGAATTTTCACCGTACGCCATTACACTCTTCGCAGTCGTTTGTTTTAATGCCCTTGGCGGCGTGATGTTTACATCGCGTTTAGTATATCCATCTATGCATGGTATCGTGTAGGTTTTTTTATCTTGTCCGGTGGCATAGGGAACTATTGATAACGCCGTTATAAATTACTGTAACAGAGTTAATTTGTATGTGGGCTTGAATTTAGTAAATGGGCCGTTCCGCCTCGAATACATGACTACGACAGTCATACGTAATCTTATCAATTATTGGTACTTACTGTATTTTTGTTATACGTTCGATGTGTTGCTTTCAAAAACACATAGGCGATAATCGAGGACATTCGACATGGAGTGTGAGTTTTTTTCAGATGTTTTTTTCATGATATTATGTATATATAATGTGTTTATGTAAAAGTTTTATTGGTAATTCGTTAGTTTACATACAATTAAGTAATCTAGTGTCGTTTAAGCCTTGTATGTGTAGTAATCTCCGCGCCGCATAAGCTTTGCATTTTAAATCAAATAATAATCCCTGTGAATTTATGCAACATTGTGTGCTTATCAAAACGTGTGGGTGACATTGAATACAAAAAGACGTTAATATTTTTATAGTGATATTTAATGAATTCGAATATGTTTATTACTTAAGTAATATAAGCCGGCAAGGAATGAGGCTTTTATAGTTCTTTTGTTAAAGTAATGTAAAAGGGTGGGTTATATAACAGTGAGTCAGCGATATGCGCAAGAAAGGGATGCAAGACGCTACCCGAACCGCGAACATTAATAATTTACGGTCACCGCTGTGCAACTGCAAGAATTAGCTATCCGGTCTTGATATTAAAACGTCTTCTCGTTTCAAATGCCTATTCGGGTAGTACTTTATTGTTACTGGGAATTGGAACGATTCTGGTAATCTTAATGGTGTGTGAAATGGGGTTATTATTAGATGTACGATGTAGACTTGCAACGAGCAATGTAACTGCACATAAGAATGTACAGATGTATTATGATGATTTTAATATAAATTTTTCCGTATTAAAACTCATACTGAACATACATACCTACCCTTTAACTGTGTTTAGTGTGTCACGTTGTACCGTTTTGTTCGCCGGATCCGTCCTCTTTGGCAGGGTGATTCATCGGTTCAAAGTATATGTACGTTCCAAAGAAGTACGTATCTAATTTATTACCATTATTAATGTATTTATTTACTAGTCTATGATTTAGTATATATAAATTGCAATGTAATATTTTACTCTTACGTAACTTTATTGTCTATTAGCAAATAGGCCAGATACCGCCTACCTCTTCGGGGATAACAGGCGTGATGTTACGTTACGTGACTGGCTGATGGGGCAGTCAGTAGTCTCCGGAACCGACATGCATGTATGAAGAGAATGATGAATGTGGAGAAGGCGCGGTAGGTCTGCAAGGATAGAGATATTTGGTACTCGATGTTCTCTGCCTACCCCGTATGGGACGCGGCGTGAAGATATGTATTTATGTGATTAATTTCTATTACGTACGTAAAATTACGTAAAAGTAACTGGTGAAACGTGGGAGTGGTTCTGCATTCCTCTGCCTACCTCTTCGGGGATTACAGGCGTGA
>DWTO01005406.1:0-10772 GCA_018244755.1 Jemadia pseudognetus
CTGTGTACGTCTATAAACCGTGCAGGTGAGAAAGGATATAAATATAGCGACCGCAATTTAAATAATTTCTAAATTACTAAGCTGCTACGCTGATATTTTAGTTCCTTGCAATGGTTCGCCGTTTCTATCTCATTTTTGAACACCTTTTCGTTTAAACTTCGGCCTTACTATTCTCATACCTCCCCCGACACCCTTATATTACTAACACTATACAGAGTAGAATATCCAACTAAGATGAAACTTGGATATATGTATGTATTATGGAGAACACTTAAATCACTTTTTAAAAGCACTGGTAGTGACAAGTGGACTGGGTACAATTTTTTTAGCATGCTTACTGCTAACGACCACTTTAGTCGTTACCAAAATCGGGAATAGTATTTCCCCTTCGTCACATTTCAATTCGTTATAGTTTGATTGCCTCGTTGGTCGTGTTGATTGTAAGTACGATGGCCGATCAGGAAGACCTGGGTTCGATTCCCGGGTCGGGCACTATAGAATTTTTCTAATTTATAATTTATAGTAGTAGCTCGGGCTCTGGACATGTGCCCCGGTGCATGGCAATAGGCTCACCACCTATTCCATAGTGGGACGTAAACGTAACTGGCGAAACGTAGGAGTGTATTACACTCTTCTATTTACCTCTTCGAGGATAACAGGCGTGATTTTATGCTTTTTTATGAATAATAGAGCTATAAGAATAATAAAAAATCTTCGTAAAATATATCAATATATTTATATTTTACCGTACCGTGTAGCATAACACGCATTTGCTATCATTTTCACATCCTTCTTTTAATTGCGCATGTTTGATTCAAATTGATATTTGTCTAGTGTGCGAACGTATTTATGGAAAAATATATTATATGTGTGTGTTTAGATGGAAAATTCTGTGTGTGCAGTGATACTCAGACTCGACTTTTTTCCAATAAATTGTAGAGGCTTTCGTCAATCAAAATATTTCTTTATAAAATCGCGTAGGTACCTATAGTTTTAACCGACTTCAAAAAGGAGGAGGTATTCAAATCGTCTGTATGGTTTTTTTTTTTTTTATCACTAGATTACAATCCAAATTCAGTCATAGAGATCATTAAAATATTTTAACACGATTCTAAGTAACAAACATGACATGACATCCCGACTGTATTTCCCCAAAGGGGTAGGCAGGCCCAGGTAGTGGCTCATACATACCAGTACATATAAACTACATGTATATTCAGAGAAATTTGATTAGAGTGAAATTATCGATGTAACCTTCCATCGAGACGTTACGTTGTTAGTTAATCAGTGTAGCTAAAAGTGAATGGTTACTTGCATATCAAATGTAACATCACGCCTGTAATGTAGTCACAGGAATTTAGTACACTCCCACTAACCTTATCATTATGAATTTTAAACCTCAAAACTCGTAAGTTACGAGTATCATCCTTAGTCCACCTCTACCCAGTGTTGAACATACATATCTCGGGTTGCCACAACAAGCTTTTGCGTGCAGTCCCTTGCAAATCCTCATCCCGCTTAACAAGAGTTATAACAAAATATCCTAATTCTATCTACCTGAGTAAGTATCGAACCCAAGACCCCTGCCTAAGTGGTCAGAGTGATCAGCTGAACCATCAGGCCAGTGAAATGAATTTACTCTTCCATTAATAAATCATGTCTTTACCCACCAAAATAATTGTTGGATTGTAATTATATGTACATAGTATCGTCATAGGTCAAACGAAACTCAAATAGATTCACCCTCGCGAACTGTCCGTAACAAGACAGTTGGTCAGTTTGTCTGTACGTCAAGTGTTTGCCATCGACTTAAGTATATCGTGACGAAGGTAAAGGCAAGTCATATAATATAATAGTGTTTGTGTCCATTACACTGGTGCCCTGTAAAATAAAATTGGGAGAATAATTTCTGCGAAACAATATTTTGTTATTTAACAGATGTAAACTGATGTAGGGGTCATGGAAATGGGATCAACTCAAATGTCTTATGTCGTAGGATTTTTACAAGTAGGTACTATTGCTTATTTTGCTTGAGTGTAGTAAACTTACTTATGCCTTAAGGATGAGGAAACGAAAAAGCCCAGCCGCATTATACTTAAGTGCATTTGAAAGCTTAAAAAATAAAAATAATAGCGGATCAAAAACAAAATAATATCGCTTTAGGATATGAGTGAAAGAATAATGAATGGATATGTTGGCAACTGAATACCGCGTCACATGCATGCACGTCTTTGGAAAGGTGATAGGATATGAAAATGGCTTCCCGAGAGGACTACCCTTGGTTTATCTTTTTCTTCCTTGAACCAAAACCCTTGATCCTTAATTATACAACGGAATACAAAACCTTCATACAATGACCCTTACATACATACAATGACAAAATTGTAAACTCTTCATACAATGACTAATAAAACATTACCTAGTTTCATATGACAATATTACAATTTATTCAGAGGACACTGTTCTGACAGTGTCATTTTCAAAAATATATTTTGTTGTATAAAGATTTCGGTAGTTTGCTAAACACTTCTTACCTGTAATATAATTTAACGAAACCTAAGTCGTTACCGCGATTCAGGCTTTCGTACAGCGCTATCTGTGCAAAGCGTTAGAACACTAGACGACAATTCGGTGCATGATCGCTGTGAGGCGTTAAACTTAAACTGCTGCAGTCACAATGCGTGAATTTAATTACGCTTATATATTATACAACATCAGTCCTGTAATTCCGCAAAGGGTGTGAATAGAGACCTTCTACACTAACTCTGTTGCTACAGTCTCATTCGAAGTTCGCTATAAATGTCCAAAAGCAGTAGTGTCCAAATGTCACCGGTATATACTCCTTTGCTACTCTCTTCAGATAAGAGAACACTACGGCCAGCGCCCACAGATTCAGAGGGGACCATAGCTACATCGTTCTAACCCGATTCGTGGCCAGCTGCAACCAGCTGAACCCGTTAGAAAATATATTATAAGGTATGGGAATTGATTCTGTAACATCTATAAGATCTGACTCTTATGTAGGGCTGCGAGCAGCTGTTCGTAGCGTCGAGATTGAGTAATATTTCCACACGTGGAAAACAGTGTTTCCTTTTAACTCACCAAACTGATTTCTTATACGTCTAGATTCAGGTAAGATTGGTTAACGCCATCTATTAACCAATACGACAAATACGCCATACATTAACCAATGCGATAAATGCGTCATCTATTGACAAATTTTCGAACTAAATAAATAATCACTAATCGAAAGGTTATCAGTAGAAAAAAAATCAAACAAGATAAAAAAATAACCATATATTGTGACATATTACATACAAATATTGATCCCTTTTCATACAAATTCAATAATACCTGATCACATAACACAATAGATGCCCACACGCTACAGATAATTTATACCATCATCGTCTACCGAATATTAATTCCACTGTTAAAAACTATTCTCCTCAGAACGCGACGGGATGACCAATGTCCACGCTGGCTAAGTGCGGACTGACGCACACTCAGAGGACTTGGCACAAGTACATACTCGTGTCTATTAGAATATTCATAAGTAGAAAATATCTGTCGGCATAAAATTTGTAAAATATTATACTTGAGTACACAACGCATCTGTGAAACGAAGAGCATACGTATCTTAGCGCCAGATCCCACACGGGGTTAATAGAGAGCACCGAATTACAGAAAACGAATGAAATGAAACAAAATATAGCAACCCTAAAAAAATACACCTTGACAAAGCATTAAATAGATAATATCGACAAAACACGCAATATCACAAGGCATTAATTTCAACATCAAATGGGATCATATATAAATCACCTGTATGTGCAATATGTACATACTACATTGTCATTATATATAGTATGAAAATAAATTGTACAGACGATGCATTCTGCTTTCCCCGTAAGGATCCTGACGTGATTGTACAACAATGATATTATTAAATAATCATAATGCGTTTTTTTCTAAGTATAGGTTTAGTTTACGGACATCTTTTCACATTTTTCCATACACGAGTATGCGAAATACAGTACCGCAATCAATTATTGTCACTCAATAAAAAAATAAATATATTCACTGCCCCGCCTTTATTAATACCATATTGAAATTATCATCAGGTACTGCCTGCATTGAATATCATAATCGTTCTATAATCATAATACCTTTCACTTAAAAAATAAACTTATTATATTGATAAAAACATCAATCGAATTTAATTACACTTTTTTAACTAATCTATTTACATTGTCAGCTATGTTAAAATACAATTATAATAATAACAAATTAAAACGCATAAAATGTTTACTGTTAAAAAATAATGTAACATTTGGTACACTTGTGAATAAAAAAATATAATTTATAAATTCAAGCGTCACTATTTCTGTCATAAAATAAGGCTGTCCACTCACGGCGCGACTATCCGCTTTGACGTACTCTCCACGCGAGTAAACAGCCTAACGTCATAAGAAACGTTACCAATACGTGAAACACAAGCTCAACTTGATATCTCTACAGTTTCAACTAAAACAATATCTATTAAGTAGCTGATAATACTTTAAATGGTGTATAAAGTTTAATTTTTTTTGTAGTTACGCTATGTTAAGTAGGTTCTTGAATCTTTACGGGCCAAAGAACGTAACTGGCAAAACATGGGAGTGTACTACTCCTCTGTGTACCTTCCTCGGCGATTACACGCGTGATGTTGCCTTACGTTGTATAAAATCTCGTTATATAAAAGTAAAATTCACACAATACGATAGTCTAGAAGACTCACTCTTTACTGAAGTACAAAATCATAGCTAATACTTTTTACAATATTTGTCTTCTCTTATTTAAGTAGGACTATAATATCTTGGGTAAAATCTCACAGGTTCAGCTGATACCAGAATAATATGTGTTATGGTAACCAGACTATTCATAAAGTACATACACACTGTTCTAAATACATTCTATACAGATAATGTGTAATGTTGCACCTCGTAAGCAAGAAAAAAGCATGCTAATTACACAAACATTAGTCCTGGGCGGAGCCCGCCTCGTGCGGTTAGACAACGAGCTTTCCTTGCTACCAACATTAGTTGTAGATACATATGTACATTAAATTTAATATAATACGTATTTTTTATCACATTTTCTTCGTATTTAACAATGGAAAATATTATAGCACTGAACTATTGTAGCATAAACAAAGTCACAGATAGGTGCAGAATTAAATTTTCGGTTTGTTATTTATGTTCCTTATACCTACTGGGAGATAATAACTATATCAGTATTACGAATGGAGATATATAAAATAGAAAGATTAAAAGAATCTAAATAATAAATTAAAATTATATTTATAAAATGTGTAACCACTCTAATTTAGGAGATGGAAGGTAGATGGTGATTTAAAAAAAGCTCAGCAATTGATATGTCAGTATTAGTTAATGTATACAGAATAGTCAAAGCCTCCCTCTTTACTTGATCATCTTCATCCTCAGCCGGTCTTACTGCTGGACATAGGCCTGCCCTAGTGAATCCTTTAGTCGCTCCATTACATAAGAGAAATATTTTAAACATCTAATGTCAAAAACTCATACTCAAAACACTATACTTGATTACTCTAATTACACATCATATTGATATACACTAATAAAAAAATCTGTTCAACCGTCCATCATTCTTTGGAGGCCCACGGCTGGACTTAAGCTTGCCCTAATCTGTGCAACATTTTTCTAAACCCATAGCAAAAATGTAATACAAACCATGTCTATTGAATCATTGTGGCTGTAGAAGCCTATATCTTACAATTACCTACATTCACTAAAATACAAAAAGTACAATATTACATACTAATAGCACACATAATAATTGCCTATTATATTAATTTCATTAATATAAGCTCGTGTAAATTTTCGTATCTAAATAATGACATCTAATTATTAATATCGTTTCACACACATGTTGATAGAAGTGTAGAACAATGCCACCTCGAATGTGTAGAAACACTGACAATAAATTCTTTAAAACCCATATGTTCTTCTTTTGCATTCTATTTTTATCTCTATTTATAAGAATAAATATACAAAAAAGACAAATCTTAGGACCACTCGCTACACTACCGCCACTGACCACTATGCTGAACAACATACATTTTAATATAACCTACCAATGGACATGTATTTCCAGTCATAAACAGGTTGAAATCTTATCTCCAGATTAACAGGATTCAATCTAACATATGGATCACAGCCATAACATAAGAATATATTCGTACACTCCCACTATACAGACAGAGGGCACTATGAAGTTACGCATGTCACTAGTTGTAACTTAGGATATATTTACTAATAAGAAATAACGTAACATACTAATAAATTCTAACACTAAACAGAGATTCTACTCATTGTCCTAAACTCTATAAACATTGATAATTAACGCCCACAATGGCTTTATTTGTAATGTCTTTTAACATTAAAGAGCTACTGAATTCTGATATTTGCTGTAGACACTGATAGGTTAACAAAGTTAATACATGTATTCACTACTGCACTAATGGATCTGTTAGGTACGGGTCTCCTCTCAGAATAGGATGAGTTAGGGATACAGAGCACCCCGCTGGAAGCGTACGAATAACGACTTCCACAGCAAGCAGTGCATGGAGTTTCCGAGGCACATAATTATGAATACATATGAAAGTTTTTTTGATGGCATTATTTGACACTTCTACCTACAAGTTTTCAAGTTAATACCAAGGAATATAATGAGGATATCGGATTCTCCCTCATAGGGCCGTCGACGTCACAGATTTCAGTCCTCGCACGAGAATCGTCGGCGGAAGGTCCTTAGTCAACTCATCCAGCACCTGTTTAGGAAACAATAGGAAATTAATATACTTACTTTTTAATACATTCTATGATAAATACATATAATAAGCTTGTTCTAATATGTCTATGCAATACACCGTTCAAACAACGACCAATGCAAAACACCACATTGTTGTGTCAGAAATAGGTGTCGCAGTGATGTAAACATGAGAACAATAGCTGGACCTTGAGGTAGTGTTCGCAGGCGGCGTCGTCGGCGGCGGGCGGCGCGCGCGGCGCGGGCGGCGCCGGCAGCTGCACGAACGTCACGGCGGCGTCCGCGCTGCGCGCCCGCAGCAGCTCGTTCACGCTGCGCGGTTAGGTACACGTGAGTCGACACTTCAGATACATTCCGCCGTCGAACAGACAGTCTGGCCACCTGATACTAAGTAAACTGTTTTTTGGCACTCCAGTGCTCTTTACGTTCCTCTTAAGGGACCGGATTTGTTGATATAATAACAACAAAATGGTTGGTCACCTCTGCAGGTAGCTGAGCGGCACGCGCTGGTACATGCTGTCGTCGTCGCTGCCGGCGGGCGCGCGGCGGCCAGGCTCGTCCAGCGCCGGCCAGTCCGTCACCTGGGGATGGCGTACTATGCGATCAGATTCAACATTTGGTTGCGGATTATCATCTGCTTGACTATTCGCTGCTGTCATGAAGATAAATAAAATAAATTAAATATAAACAGATAATGGATAGCGTAGGCGGTATGAGAAGCTGTGTTCTTCGGTCCCCAAGCCGCACACCCAAAGTAAGGATTATGGACGAAAAGTCCCCTTGGGAAGCCTGTTGTACAACAATGGACTTGAGAGGCCGGTGTTAATGATGAATAAAAATAATGAATAAAAAAGATTGTATAAGCGTATTCTTACACTATTAATATCGTACAGTCACAAAGGTCCGGAGAGTGGCAATACTCACAATATGAATGGTTGCGTTTATTCTAAGCAGCTTGAGCAGTTCCTCCAGTCTCTCCTTGAGGGGCCGGCTGGGGGCCAGCGCTGGTAAACTCGGGTCGATTGCCGGGTCAATGGAGTATGTTCTGCCTATATCTACAGAAAAAAATATTTTGAAAAATATTGTAAACTTACATTTGTTTTATCGTAAACCTTGCTGCTCAATTGCAATTGGAAAAATTAGTTGAGCTAAATAAGTTATATCTAATGAGTTTGGAAAAATCATCTATATAGTGACTGGCCTTTTTATTCCGAACATGTCGTAATAACCTATTAGGTACAGGTTGTGAGTGACTATCTGTAGTCAAAAGGAAAACCAATAAGGGGGGATACCTCTCTATTATTTTTAAGTGTACATTATCGTATAGAGCACGCACCTGCGCGGGCGGGCGGCGGCGGCGCCACGTCGGCCACGTACACGCGCAGGCGCAGGTGCTGCCAGGCGCGCGCCGAGCGCACCACGGCCGCCAGCTGCAGCGCGAACAGCGCGCGCACCGAGAACGGCTCCTCGCGCGACGCGGCCAGCGCCTCCACCAGCCACACGTCGATGCGGCGCGGCGGCGGCGCGCGGCGCGCCAGCCGCGCGAAGTGCCGGCACAGGCACAGGTTCTTGCGCACGCCCAGCACGTCGCGCACCACGCGCACGTACTGCGCCGCCGGCAGCCGCTCGCCGCGCGCCGTGCGCAGCGGGAACAGCGCGCCGCCCTCCGCCTCGAACTGCTCCGTGTGGTACGGCGACTGCGGGCTGCGCACACGGCCATCCATTAGCCTCTATACACACAATGCTAATCACGGATCTTTCCTAACTAACGACCCCATCATATACCCTTTAACTCCAGCTGGAATCAGGTCATGTCTTGAAATGAACAGACCGCCTGGGAGGAGGGCGATCTATGCTCCTATTACCGAAACGCGACCACAACCACATACATATATCAGTCTAAAAAGCTACTTACGTATCACATTGTCGCTAGTAACATAACACGTGAGACGTGTTGTTTCTCCGGCCTGTATTCTTACGAGACAGAGAAACGCCACGTGGCCCGGCCCCATACCAACATAACAAAAAGTCATAAGAGACGACTAAACCCTACGCTGGCAAATCGCAGTATGACGCGGCCTAAGAAGGCACGGCTACACGTTCTGACCGCAAACGGACGGTAGCGGTAATGTCTTTGCACACATATACGCACTACTTCTGTCGATATCAATTGCTAATAATTCAGTTGACTTAACAAGTTGTATATAAATCGAATATATACGACTTGTTAAGTATATACTGAAGACTAAATACAAACTCACTCCCTAAAGAAATCCTTAGGGGTGTCATCATCTCTGAAGCCCAGCAGCACCGTGTCCGGCTTCATCGCTCCCAGACCAGACAGTCTCGTGAGATGCGCCGCTCCGCTCCTGACGGACTCCGCCAGACACAATTCCACGAATGCTTTTACCTACAACACACATAAACACAAACAAAGCATTAATAGAAGAGGTGCAAATGTGGTAAAATGGACCCACTCAGCCTTAGGACGTGCATCACCACATCCGCTGATTTGCAGTGGCATCCACTGTTCGTGTAGTTCGGCCAAGTAGTGCCCGAGAGCCATATGAAGGTCAAGCATTTACAAAAATGATACGGTAGGAGAATAAGGTAAGTTTATATGTACGTTACTCTTACAATTGTAATATGTATCCTAGTCTAAAGTCGAGGGGAGCGAGGGGAGCGGCAGCGCACACGTGGGGAAGTTGGCTGCATCCGTATATGTATGGGAGTGTGTGGGGTGTGTGCGTGGTGTGTTTGCGTGGTGTGTGTGCGTGGTGTGTGTGCGTGGCGTGTGTGCGTGGCGTGTGAGTGTGTGCATATGTATTTATATGTGTGGTCGTTGTAGAGAAAGGCAAATACTAGTATAATGTGACCAAGGAAAATACAATACATTAATCTAATAAAATAAATCTAATAATCAGATATTAATTTACCACATCCGTTGCTTCCAGGTTGGTTGTTCCAGCACTTTGTTGCACTGTATCTGAAGCTATCTCTAAATGCCGCCGAGCAGTACGAGGGATACTCCAGTTTGTATGAAGATGACCTGGTACTAATCTTCTTATTCTGATACTTAGCCCAGGACAGTTTACTGTAGAGATATATTGGTTAATTGCTTTTCGCCAAACAACATTGTAGCAAAGTGCAGTCGTCTGCGGAGATCCATTTTCAATATTTTGGCGTTATTTAAAAAGGACGTCACGTGTGCTCGAGGTGGTACAATAAAACAAAAGCGGGCACAGGCATTCTGTACTCTCTGTATTAACTTCTTAGTGCGCATGAGAAGACGAGGTCCCATGATTGCATCAGCGTAATTAAACTTTGACAAAATGAATGAGTACGTTGTCTTTTTATAATAAACTAGCTGTGTCCGCGACTTCGTCTGCATGGAATTCTAAAATGTGTATTATGTAAATTACGTATTAAATATTATATTTCTTGATACGTTGAGGTCAACTAAAAATACGAATTTTACGAAATTCTATCTCCCCCTCTCCCTGTCCCTCTCCATCTCCCTACACCTGTCCCTGTCTCTACTCTCATCCGTGTCTCTCTCCCTCTAGCTGTCCCTGTTCTTATCCGTTTAAAATATTTTTATTATCTTACAATTCATGTAGTTTATTCAGGTTTTTTTATCATTGAAACTATAGGTTTATGGTAACTGAAATAAAAAACATAAGTTTGAGACTTGATATCCTCTAGGTATATACAGGGTATCTTTTCAAACAGTACCCAAATTTTTTCACAGGATTCTAGACATAAATGATGTTATACAAAACATGTCAAAAATTTAAAATAAATCTTAATTAGTTAATTAGAATAATTTTAAAATATCTAAAATAAATAGTATTTTATGGACACCCATTGCATAGTACGCGCAGTCATTGATAATGATACACACAAGCACTAACGCACACAAA
>DWTO01005407.1:0-10771 GCA_018244755.1 Jemadia pseudognetus
TTGAAAGAGAATAAAAAATGTATGTAATAAAATGGCAATCTTTTGAAAAAGAAAAAAAAAATTCACTAAAGTTGCTCGCATCATATTAATTTTCATGCGTAAAACGTGTGTGCCATAGTCTGAATTTTCATTAAATACACACACACGGGGCGTATATTGTGATATTTTTTGTAATTTAAGCGATTAACAGCGTTGATCAATAAATACCCACAGACTAAAGTAACAATAATATTTAGGAAAACATGCATAAAACATTGGGGCAGGCGGGAAGCTTACGGACTCGTAACATAACACATGTAATTCCCGAAGAGGCAGGCAGAGGAGTGTAGTACACTCCCACGTTATACCAGATATGCGTTTATGTCCCACTAATAAATAGGTAATGAAGTCTATTGCCATACAATATGTGAAATTATGAAGATAAGCTATGTACTTATATCGTTACAAGGGTGAGGTAAATGTTAATATTACTTCAATTGAAATCGCCGGCAACAGCATGAAGAAGTCAATACGGCAAGACGAAGTAAATACATTTTTTTATGTACTCAAACTGATAAAAAGGTAAGCGGACCACCTGATGGTAAGTGTTCATCGTCGTTATGGACATTCGCGACACACGAGGAGTGGCCAATGCGTTGTCGGCCACTATAACATTGATAAGTCTACGGCGTTATGCGTAAACGAAACGCCTTATTTATCACCAATTATAATAAAAGTACATGATAGCATAGATACTAAAGCGAGATTCTTAGTGGATACGGTGTACATTAAAAGCGCAATTTATTGCATTGGCGCACGGTTATATAAACCGCGGAAGTAAAATGTGGGATTCCACGGCAGCCCGAGGAGAATGAAAAATAACATGGAGATAATGAATTATACAACAAAGATCAAATTTCCAAAACGCCCAATATTTTAAAAAAGGATCACCCCAGTAGTACCCAACTATATTTCAAAGCGGAAATCCTTACTCTATTAACCTCACATATCACAGGAAGACGTAGGACTGGCAACAGATTTCCGTTTCAAGATTGTTACCTGAATACGTACAGGTAGACTTATATTAGGTAGAATTCTTTACAATTAATTGGCATAATCGTTGGCGAGATCCATAGCGTTCATAAAACTGGTAACTAACGTGTATGCACACTAGCGCCAGCAGTGTCGCGATAACAAAAAAACAGCTGGTTTCTTTTTTTATGTTTAATCATTAGCGCGAAAAACACCGCGCTCCTACCTCTTCTTCATCCGCACAAAAACGCGTCTGCGCTCTAATGAAAAGCTAGAAGGGCAGGTATTAATTAGGTTGCGATCGGCGCGCGCGCACGCGACCATATACCCGCCTATTTTAGACCCGACACGCTTCGCGGGAACTAATGTTGCAGGTTTTTTTTATCTTATTAAAAGTAGCAAAGCACTGTAGGCTACTACATATTTAGTGCTCACTGCTGCCTATATGTCCACAACCTACAAGTACGATTATATCTTTAATTTGAGGAGAGTTAAACACAATATTTTTGCCCGCTTTTTATGGATATTGGATCTCATACATTTATCTATGTATGAAAAAATAATGCGTTAATGTAAAAATATAAAACCACTGTTCGTGGTTATTCTTCTTAAATCTAAAAAAAAATCCGGAACCTGGACATCATATTTTTCGTATAATATAGCATATTATTATGGTTCTCGTAATGAACATTAATTGTATCCAATTAAAGTTCTCTCCGTTTCAGTTCCTCAACTTCAAAGTTCTAACGAGAGGCATAGTTAACTTTGTTAATTAACCAAATACGTTAACGGAAATGTTAGACGGCAAAACGCGATCGCTTTCGTGACATGGCTTAGAAAATAACATAAATACATAGCCTCGCTTTTGTTTGTATAACCATGTGTTCCAAAATATAGTTGGAATTGAGGTGAATTATCCTATTACAGATGATTGTAATATTTGACTATTTTGTAGCGAACACAAAACTTAAATATGTAGCGTGGACTATATCAATGTGGTCCGAATGGTTCTCACACCTAACGGAGAGCTCTTCAACACTCTCGCGGATGTTCATGAATAAAGCTACCGACACATGCTCGATTTAATGTTTCTGTTTACTCCAACTGTAACCAACCGGAACGAGACGGTGCGCGCACGGGAGGCACAACGCGTACTTACTCTACCTAGCGCATATTTGATTGCATATTTGCACTGTTATTCAACTTTGCTAAGTTGGTGTTGCACTAGGAATAACTTTTATAATTTGTCATATAATTTAGATTGAAGAATATGACAAAAGGAAGCCCAATGTAACATCAACTTAAGTAGAGCTTAATAACAGTACGAATGACCTAATGACATATCATTTAAGATTGAAGCGTTCACAGCAGTGCGGGGTTCGCTAATTCAAAACGATTTGTTAAATTACGCAACACGAGACGCGGTCGATTCTTGGAACCCATCCAAGAATGAAGATCACTAGTGGCTAATATTCACGAAAGCTTCCGTTCCTCGTAGGACCCGTTAAGCAATCGATGTTGGTGCTTCAAGCCAAAACGTTCCGTTGAGCGCAACAACAGCTTCGGCGAATTTAAATGTAAAATGTTTATAACAGAGCGATCGATAATAAAATTAAAATTAAATTAAAATTGATTTGAAAAGCCACTAAGTGTCAAAGAAAGTAAAAATGACGCGAAAAATACATAAATGACGGGGGATAGTAGGTATTGACATATGAATACAACAATAATATGTATATGTGCTTATGTGACATACAGAACGAATATTACAATTAAGTACTTGTACCTTCGAGTGCTGAAACGTAACATTACCATTCCAGTTAAACACTTTACATCAACACGAATAAACCCATAAACGGACCAACTCTCTCGAACTTTTCTTAAATGGTGTATCAATCAATGTCATATGTAATTATTTTTTTTACCGCAAAATTTGTCGGTTTCGTAACACCTCCCGCATACGTAGGTACATATGCGAAAGCGTTTCAGTTTCATATCTTTATACCGTACACACATACATACAAACACGCACACTTATTATTTTTATATGCTTTTTTTATCCGTCTTGATTATTACATGCAGTTTGACAGACCGCGCTCATCTCACCACCAGCTTTACAGCCGACAGTCAACTCTCCAATTAAAGTAACACGAAAGAATTCGTATTCATTATGAAATTTAAAATCATGGCTAATACACAATATTTCTTTTTAACACACACAGTATTTGTATCCAACAAAAAATTTAATACCATTAAGAACCTATTTGGTTCTGACAGCTATTGAATTCAGTACTCGTACAACGTACTGCGCATTAGCGGCCTCTAAATTAAAAGTTATGATTATATATTAAACTTAACTGCGTCGTTGGTCGTGTTGCTTGCAAGCGCGACTGCCCATCGAAAGGTCCTGGATGCAATTCCCCGGGTCGGTCACTATTGGACTTTTCTAAATTAGATTTTCTAGTAGTGGATTTAGATATAAACAGGAATATGACAATGCACTCACCACCTATTTCATAGTGAGATGTAAACGTAAATTGCGAAACGCAGGAGCTAACTACACCCTCTGCTTACTGCTTCGGGGATTAGAGGGGTGATGTTAGGTTCCGATTTTCCATTCACCTTTTTCAAACAACATACTTCTAAGCTATCGTTTGTCAATTATCGCCAATCGTTCGTCGATTTCACCTAATTGGTATGTTGTGTTAATTACTTAATGACACAGCTATTGAGGGGGTAGTTGTGGATTCTCTTCACAGCCAAGAGAACATGTGTGATATGAATGTAAAGGACACGTACGTATATAGAAGGTAAGTGTCATTGATAGATAGACATAGACAAGCCAAGTGATCAGTTGACCGCTATGGCACTGGGTCTCTCAAGTTTGGGGTCAAATGGCCGTTTGGGATTTGCACCGAGCTATGCAACCACTGTTTGGCAATTATTAGTACGTCATATCGCATTGAATCGCATGTGACAAGCGACTAGTCGTTGTATCTACGCCAATTTGGAAACTCGCATGCAATCAGCGTCACCAAGAGGCGTTCATTGACTAATAATTTTTACTCTTTCTACGATCAATTGCTATAGGCCATAAATTAAATTTCGCATTCAGATTGAGTACCGACCGCAAAAAAACACCTCATGTAATAAGTAGTATTTAAATTCAATTTTAAATATTTACTGGCAATTAATAAGACATGTCGACTCGAGTGACAAGCGAGATTGCAACTTCACTAATTTGGTCATGATACACGCTCGTTGTCGGACTCGTTGCTGAAGAAAAAATACATATGTGGACTTTTAAAGCCTCTTTTTGTTATATCATGGTAAAAACTTACTTAAACATTGTCAACGTTCTAAATGTTTTAATTCAACTAGCCGTTTCGCCTAATCTCTAAGGCGCCGTATGCTATATAGCCATTAGATTTCAAACAAACTACTGTGTAGAATTATTGTTTTTCTACGCATTCGCGAATGCACATCATCAGCATGACGTTCCTGTTATATCGTGTACTGTTAAATGGGGCGGAAGAAGTTGTTACCGGTGTTAAGAGAAGTTATGGGCACAAATTATCCGATACCCCTAATAAGAAATAATATCCGTATTATCATGATATGCGACGTGCCGTGCCCGTGCCGTGGCCGTGACGACACACAAAATAATAATGATCTGAGACAACGAACATACGAGTGCGCATGGAACAACACGGTGAAATAGCCCATTAGAAATTTCGTCGTTGACACACGGGCGGCGACAAAGTGTTTCTTCTGCAAGATTATATATAATAACTCATATTTTTATAGGTTTTTGATCGACATTTAGACTTCCTCCTTCGTAACCCCTCATCATCTAGCATACTTCAGTCCAATTTATATATTGTATGTACATATATTGTTATTCCTGAGTATGAAGGGAGTGAAGATTTGCAGAAGAAGCACAGCACGCCTTAGGGATAGTGATAAGGCACTCGGTGCTCTCTGCTACCCCGTAAGACATCTGGCGTGAACACATGTACGCACGTATTATTGTGTCTTATCCGACATTGTGTGTGAGTCTGACAACACAACATATCAGCATATATTCCTTCTCAATGTGGCGTTAAGATTTCAGTTAGTTAATAATTCCGTACAATTAGAAACGTAAAAAAGACGCGCATGTATATTTTACAACAATAAGATAAAATCCGTCATATCACCGATCACCTACTCACATCTATTGTTTCTTGGCTAGTTTAACGACCACGATCCGCCTCGCGCGTCGCCCACTCGCGCGCGCACGGATCTCATCACTCCGTCATCGTTGACACGACGAGTAGAGCGCGCAAAGTTAGTGGGCATGTACTCACCGGTGATAATATAGGCAGCGCGGCGCTCATAGCGATGACACAGTGGCACAGAGAGCAAGCGATCTGTCAAGTCGAACAATAACGGGCGCGGTCAGATCTGGGACGGATCGCGTGTGCGGCCGTCAGTGGCAAGCGCTTGGCTACATACCATATGTTTATTTATGTTGACTGTCTTGCAGGTCTTGTGGTTGTGAGCGCGACTGCCTATCCTGGGTTCAAAACTTGGGACAGGTACTATTGGATTTTTCAGAGTAGAATTTCTAGTTAAAATGTCTAGTCTAGGCTCGGAGTCTGGATTTGTGCAGGGTGTATAGCAATAAGCTCACCACCTATTCCAAGTTGGAACGTAAACGTAGTCGGCGAAACGTGGGAGTGTAGAGGAGTGCCTCTGCTTACTTCTTCAGGGGTTAAAGAGCGTGACGTGATGTGACGTGTTATTAAACCACTCTCGCTAACTTCAATCTGCTCCGTAAACCAAAAGTTGGCTGTAAGAGGATACTATTAAGCTTTTAGCCCGCTCGCTGTGTTTTCTTCAAATTCAATGAAGAATTATTCATTCCTTTGTTCTTAGGCTCATTCATTCATCGATTCGTTAATTAATTCAAATATATACTACAACTTTCGACATCTTACATGGCACAATGTACGGGAGGAATGCCATTAATATCATCGACGTATAGGCAACAATAGTACAAGTTGACTGACTTCAGGCCGCCGTTCAGAAACTTTCAACGGCGTGTTGATTACGCACCCCCAACGTCCAATAATCTGCGGTGGAGCAACGTCGTGTCGATTTAATAGACCCCCGAAATTCATAACTGAGTGATTTTCATGCACCAATAGGTCACTGGCATGTATTAGATACATTTCACAAAAGTTACAATACAGATCGATTTGAAACACGAAAACAAAACAAATGAACCGAGAAGCACACCTGGACACGAGATGGATTGAGAATACAATGTAGCCGAGGTAGCCCAGATTTTACTAGTTTTTACTGGGCAAAAGCAAATATCCAGACGTCGCAAATGAGCTTCATATCCCTTTCCTCATAAGCGTATGTTACGTAATACGTGAAATGTTCAGGTCAATCACGAATAATTTTAAATCACATGACATCACCTTAACAAATCATATAAATGAAACAGGTCAAAACATTAGTAAAACTTTATATAGGTAATTGCGGGCACTTTACTGTGCAGTGCTCTACTACGGTACGATATTTTTTTCATTCAAAGTACATGCTTCAAATTAAAAACATTACTAACTCCATTATGAACACGATATTGATCAACAGATCCTTTTAGTATAAAAACAAAGGCATAAATAACAGCGACTATATGAAATATGTACTTATATTTCATTAAAATCACATTAAAATAGTGACCAAGAGCGCAGTAATAATTAAAAAAAATTATTAATTATAGAAATATCCCCAAAAACATTTCCTGTAATACGATCAACGATTAATGCAATACGTAAGTTCGATCGATTTGTATTCAATCAACGATCACTGAACGGAAAGTGAACGATTAATAGTGGTGTGTAGTAGCGAACTATGGAGTTGAACGAACTATCAAACTATACATAGATACACTTTCGACGCAACGTTCACAAAGCTTATTCATTTCCGATTTTTTTTTATAAAAATGGATTTCTCTGTGTTTGTATAATTCAACACATATGAAAATAAAATTACATTTTAACTTTTATCTGAATATACTATTATTATTCATTCAATCATTCTTTAATTAATTATCTAGCTCGCTCATTCATTTATTCATTCGCACATCCATTAATTTAGTAATTCATTCGCTCATTCATTCAGTTAAAGTTCAATCGCAAAAACCGATAACAGAAATGTACTAACAAACGAACTGATATGTTTCAATTGTAACGAGAGAACGGTGTCGTCGCGTCACGACAACCACTCGTAAGTTATCGCGTGCGATCTGCAATCACGGCGCATCTTATCGTGAATCAGCGACGCCTAAATCAATCACACGCGCCCGTCGCGGCTCCGCGCCGCACCCGCGTCGCCCGCGTCGCCCGCGCGTCACCTATAGCGAACGATCGTCCGACGGTCGTACGTGCGTACGTAATGCTAATAACGGCGATGCTACATATCTACACTCGTTATATATCATTCGAACTAATCCAACGCATTTAACACGTCTTGTACTTCATTCGAACAATTACATCACTATCATTGTACATATCCATAATTATATTCCAACGTGTGTTTATACAGCGTGACAGATTAGGTCTTCTCTATCTGCCAGAAGAGCCCAGTGACAGTGGATAGAATTCGGTACGATAAAAGAGTTGATAATGATACGTCATTGGAACAAATTTCTATTCGCTACATCTCGAATCAAACTTTTCGAATATTCAGGCACTTCTTATAAGAAACTAGACGTAATAAAAAAATATATTTTAGTTATTTATTCCACGTACAACATATATCCCCCTGTATCCAGATTCGATTTTATTTATGATATAATGGAAATTCAAGCTGTAAATTCTAAAGAGCCCCACTTAAACAACTTGTTTTGACTTCATCAACAACAACAATACATCGTTACATGTTTAGAAATATTAAAGATTTGGTACATAACAAACATAGTTAACGGTAACATAGCTTGCCAAGCTGGCCAAGTGCGCGTAGGCAAAGTTTTCATGACTTGAGACTTAAGGATATTAGTATCTAAAATATAACAACTAAAGTATAAAGGGTACTCAATAGACATATCTATAATGAAAGCTCCAAAATATGAGTAAGCTAAAAAAATGTCAGAAAATATTTTTTTCGTCTGCGTCGAAACCACCCACTGGCTGTAACGAGCGCCTGACAAAACACTTCCTGCGCGAGTCATTCACCTGCTACTAAGAACAACAAATAAGATATCAAGTACGTATGTAACGTATGAATCACTGAGCGAGGACCAATTGTCTTGTTGCGTAATAGGAAGCGGGAACGCTTGTGGGATAGCACGGAATTAGCCCGGCGACGATACCGCCCGATTTAGAGTTGTAGTTAGAGGAGACAAAACGACACCGAACGCGCCATGACGGTAGGGTCACGTTCACAGCGGCAACCATTTTCAATATATTAAATTTTTTGTATTACGAATCCTTTATAATAACTTCGTGGCGAAAGGCATACTTATTACCTAACTGGACATTTTCTGCCAACTTCCTCTTTAATGTACGTATACCATATTTATTTTCTTACTCCACAATTAAGAATACAGCTGGAATTTTATGTGTAATGGCTATCTGTACGAGCTATAGAGTAACAAACAGCTGCCGAGCTTGTGCTACTACACTTGATCAAATGCTATTATTGCAGATCGCGATGGACCAGTTCGCACCGATTGCGTATCATTTTGCATTCTTTGACACCCACGCGTAAAGTATGCATCGCTAAATACCAAATCATCTTCATCAACAAAGGCCTCCGATGCACTCGCTTCAGTTGCAAAAAACAACAATACCCTGAACATCGACGGATGGTCGTATTACGTCTGCGAGGTGAACCAAGCTTTACATTAAGGTGTGATATGCTGCGAACATTAATAGCCGGTTATTTATAGACGCGGGACACTGGCGTTCACGCAGACAACGTTACAGATACCGTATCACGCAGAGAGGAGGGATAAGGGGCGGGGGGAGAGGGTGGCTTGTATGGTGCGGATATTTGCGTCCCGCTATAGAATAGTGAGTGAGCCTAATGGCAGTGTACAATAATCAAGTGTATCTATCAATCTACACATAGTGTGGAAAAAATTGTATTTCACAACGAATTACGATAAAGGGCAGTAAAATATTCCATCTATAATCAGGTTTTGATATCCTAATTACCAATGTGTAAGTTAAAGATGGATTGAAATCACCGTCAGGCTCGACGACGACTATTATAAGGGAGTGTACGATAGGATATGTTTTCAGGATACCCGCAGTGGAGGATGATTTCTAAACCACTATGCTGAAGTTTAGAAACAGGTGTTCGATAGGATTAGAACTCAGGTCCTCAAAAGTAGAGGCTCATTTCTGAACCACTGTGCTATCAGTTCTACGAACGCTGAATGAATTCTAAGCAAAGCTTTGTTAATTTCGTGAAGATTTGCAAAATAACAATGATATATTCTGAAAATAATATCTTGGGATAATTTCAAACATGGCCACTTCATCCAAACCAGGAGGAGCCAGTTCCATGTTAAACTTCAACTGAAAAGTGTACCGAGCTCATACTGGTATTCACAAAAATACTTGTCTAGGGCGGAAATGGAAACCTCAACTCCTAAATCAACACTTATGGCCACTAATCACATCTTAAGAAACTCTCATACGCGTCTCCGTCTTGAAGTATTTTGTATGCTCGTGTTAATCTTTACCATTTAAAGCTGTGTTCCATTATGTTTCTATCGTAACTAAATCAAAAGTTAATATGTATAAAACACTAATATATTCGTATATATAATACTCTTACAAACTTGTATAAACACGACGCCCTTTGTTTCAATGACAAATGCCAACCTTCAACTCTGACCCTAGAATTAGAGTATCGCAAAAGGCAAAAAGGTTCAATGCACGCACATACAACAAATACTTTGGTCGTCCTTCAAAATTTATTAATTTCAGAGTAATCCTTAGCTTAAACAGAAGGTATATAAAAGTTTTCATGTAGAACAGCATGATAAAAGTAGCTTATTTTCTCAACACACTGACTTTTAAATTTGAACAGTACAACAACAACTAGAAACATGTATTAAATTATATAGTGTTATCACTATTACAAGAGCTATAGACATGTATACATAAATCATTATCAAAAGAAAAAAATACAAAAACATCCTTACAAAGAAGGGGGCATCCATGATGACCTTACCAACAAGAAACAAACAAGCACTTCAAGGTCAAACCTGTCCCTTCAATGCGATTTCGCTCATTAGTTTAATACCACTAATTATCACTTATGATATAATTGTACTGTGCTACCTTAAACTAGCTAAAGTGGCCTTAAGAATGATGTCATCTATAAATATTTCAATGTCAAATTTCGACCTTTAGTAACACAGATACGCGTGGGTGGGTGGATGTGAAGACGCCGCTCATTAGCCCAATAAGTCGTCATTCGGGAGACATCTCCCTGAATTGGTTGAAGCGACCTGAACTCTCCTTGACCCGGCGGCCGCAGACTGTGAACGCCCGACCTTCACATTGAATCCCGCTGATATTGAAATCGGAGGCTGCGACAAGCGAAACTTCGCTCCCGGGATGTCGGTGGAACTAGTATCGGTTTATAGACATTTTTACGAATCCAACTTTAATAAATATTTAAGCTCTGAGAATTGTTTACATTGTCATCAGTTAAAATGAGCTACTCGCTAGGAGCTAGAGCCGTCAGA
>DWTO01005408.1:0-10770 GCA_018244755.1 Jemadia pseudognetus
GGTGAAACGTGGGAGTGGTTCTGCATTCCTCTGCCTACCTCTTCGGGGATTACAGGCGTGAAGTTACTTTTTTAATATAATAAATAGATTGCCAATGGAAATGTAGTAGCCGGCCGCTGACAGAGATTTGCAAATTGATTTTAGACTAGATAACGAATACTGTGTGTGATGAAGCACCACGGCGAACCACACCAAACCAACACACAACCACCGCAGGGAAAATCTGCCAACTTAGTTTGACTATTGTTTCTGTGTTTGTATTTGTAAGCTTTTGAAATGTTTTAAATTTATCTCGAGTCGCAAATACAAATCAATATCATCTAGATTATTTAGTTCTTGCGGTACAACCGATATAAATAATACAATGTACAGGTTTGCCACACATTGCTCTCTACCTACCCCGTAAGGCGCTTGGCGCAACTTTATAATAATATTATGTGATGTCAATGAACGAGTCACGTTTAACTCCTCTGATACTTCTTCGCGACTCTCCTATTCAACGACCTCGCCTCGAGAAGCCTACTTACTGTTCAGCAAACAGAACAAAATTCTGCATAGTTAATAAATGAGTATTCACAACAGTGTTGCAATATGTAAAAATAAAAGCCTCCCGCTGACCCACTGAACAGCAAAGCTCTATGAGAGAGTTTTTGGAGCATGCCCGTAGTTTAACGATTCTTTAAAGTTCCGCTTTACATTTAAAATGAGCTAGTTATTATTCACTCATATTAATATACTTTTCTCTTTCTATTTACTTTAAATATTTACGTCCCATCTCGTCGAATGGTAGGTACTCCCGTATGATTAACAAAGGAATTTCTCGTAGAGATCTTCCAATTTAAAAATGGACGCTCTTAAAATTTCTGTTTTTCAATGTGTGAAGGAAAATAAATATTGCACCATTTTACTTGTCTGCATTTGGCGATTTTACTGCGAACTTGGACGCGACTTACATTAAGAAATCAACTAATTGTGCGATCAGTGTACCAATTGACTTACTATCCCGCGTTTTGTATGAAACGACCCGTCCACTCTATGGCAGCGTAGAGTCTATTATGCACTAGTTGGTCGACAGATTTGGTGATCGAAACAAATATATTATGTTTATAATCGTTTACTGACGTGACCAATGACAAATTTGCAAATCATTGTGTATCATCCAAATATCTAATTTGCATACGTTCGTAAACACACTGGAGGGGCGTCAAGTTTTAAAATAGACGATCGACACATTGCGGTCTCAAGCGGTACGCTAAGACAGACAATTAAAACAATATATTTTTTAAATTAAAAAATGACGACTCATAATATATTTAAGTCTCTGCTACTCGTGACTACTTTGTTCTAAAGTAACAGAAACATACATACATGTGTTCATTATTAATTTACTAATGGCCACATTTCATCAAATATTAGTGTTATATAATAGTTTAAAAAAAAAACGTAAAATCACGCCTGTTATCCAAGAAGAGGTAGGCAGAGGAGTGTAGAACACTCCCACAATTCACCAGTTACGTTTACTATATAATAAATATTTATATAATATTTATTTATATAATAGTTAATTTTCATTATATTACCAGCTATTGATTAAATTTGATTAATGTACTCGATTTTCGTTTAACAAATATTTGGTATAATATGAAATAATTACCGTAAATAATTTTAATTTATTTCGCACTTAAACTCTAAACTACTTATGGCCAGATGCCCTACACAGTTACAAAGTATCCGGAGAGTGAATCAGCACGGGACGCGGTCAACATCTTGATGGTTAAGTTATAAAAAGCCTACCGTCCTTGTCAAAGAGTCGGTCGCTTTTTGCCTTTACACAATCTTTGTTTAACTTATTTAGAAGCGCCTATATAGCTTCAGGAGGGTTTATGATCATCTCAAATACCTTTCAAGTCTCGGTCATACTCGTATGTCTACCAAAATTTCTACCAAAAAACGACGTTGACATTGAATAATATTTTTATCAGTTAGCACTAATAAATAAGTAATTATTAAAACAAAATAATTATCAAAATCTTAGAAGCATTCTCCTATAATGTGGCGTTTGGAACCCTGTGATGAAATTCTATTCGCTCTTTCTGGTTTTTGTTTTTCTTTAGAAATAAGCTGGCACTATGGAGCTAACATGTTTTGAAGTAAACTCGTATTTCGGGGCGAGCGCGCTCGCCTGCGTGTAACTTAATAAATCGGTGCTCGCATTGAACGAAGACTGTATTAAGGCTTCGACGAACTATTAATCCGTTCATTTATATGTATTATTTCTTTGGCTTCAATTCTAACTACGTTTGTAGTGTAGGAGCCTGTTACGGTTTGCGCCAGAAATGGAATATTGTAACCGTTATTACATTTTTACAAACATAATTTTAAATTTTATTCAAATGTAACATGTAAAATTTATTCTTCTTTTTATACAAACATACCTATAGTGTGAATAAAATATTATTTTTATTGTTTCTCTGTTGCCTTTTGAAATGTTATGTAATTAAAATAGAAACATAGTAACGTACATATATTTATGAAACCCAACAAATATTATTATAATACAAGTAATAGGTTGTACATAATCAATAAGATGATGCTCGATTTAGAAAACGATGTAAAATTCAATGAAAAGAAGAAAAGAAACTATTTGCTATTATATTGTCAAAACAAATTTATGGTATTCTATCGAAAGTAAGGGTGTTGCAAGAAACGAAATAATTTAAAAATATTACGTAGTTATACTGAAAGACCCAAGAGCCAGCTAGTACCAGTTCGCTCCAGCCCTGCGTCGCCCGGGGCTCGACACTAGCCTGAACTAAACGTAACACGTCACCCGTCTCTGCCCGCGCACTCCGCCCGTAGGGCACGTGACACACTGTGACACACAAACGGTAAATCCATTACGGAACAAATTAATACGTACCCGTATAAATTTGATGAAACCCCGCACGCTCCGCGCACTGTAAGCGGTTCGCGGTGACTGTGCTCATTCCGAATACAAAACTGTTTGCTTGAAATGTTTTCAATCATAGAATAAGGACACTTAAGCATGGCCAAAATATTAGACAACTTAGATTTAATATTTCCTTGTAATTATAACATTATTAACTCTCTCAACGTAGATCCTTGAACATACTTTATGTGGTCGAAATTCGACCATAATAAATATAAATAAAACTTTTCTGTTTGACATTCAACTACGTCTATAATAAACAAAAGACACAATTTGACCACAGAGTATGTGTCATACTTGTGTCATGTCATGTCATACTTGTGTATGCGTGTGTCAAATTCATGCTAGTTTGTGTAATGTTTTATTTATTGATTTAATGTACTTTATAAGCATTATTATTGAAAAATATTACCGTTCTGCACTTCTCCTACACATAAACTATAAGTGTTCCAAATTTTATGCTCCTGCGTCCGCGCAATTTTCGTAAAAAGGGGTCCAAATTTTTTGCATCACGTATAATATATAGATTAACATCATGATATACAACTGATACAATGTATGGATTTAATAGAACAAATAATTTCAGTACTTATCCTGAAAGTAGATATACAACCGTTGAGTAAGAAAATACACTTCAGAAACGCGCGGAGTCGCGAGCACAAGTTAGTTTAATGAAAGACTGAGCGAAACCTGATTTTGTAGTAATGTTGTTTTGATGGACCGGTCGGCGTGCTGTTTTTGTGTACGATCCACGATCACTTGTTCTATTCGCGTGTTATTTTCTTTGTGCCGGGAGCTATATTACATTTTGTTTATACTTCTTTCAAATTTATAATCAACTATCATGGTTAGATATAAGTGTATTATATAAAAATAATATCCAAGTTACATATATACAAGTAGCTATATCATTCATTTTTCCTTTATTGTATATCTGTATTGTGTAAGCGTGTCAAAGGTGCGATAGGCAAGTGGATTAGAACTCGTCTCTCACTCTGGCGGTCCTGGGTTTAAATAGAAGAGCGTCCGTGTCAGCATCCAGGGACAATAATAGTGGAGGACGGTGACGAAAACTTGAAGAAGGTCGGGTTTTGAATAAGTAACTGCATTTTTTTTCTGCCGTTCTATTTTCCAAAATCTCCATTTTTTTTATATAGGCCTAATTACGCCGGATACAAAATTTTACTTCGTCAATGACAAATATTTTATTGGAATAGCAAAATAGTAGTCCCATGGAACACACGTACCTACACGTATAAAATTTTAGTCCTCACTGCTTTGTATGAATTCGCTCCAATCATTCCATTACTGCTGAACTATATATTGTAAGATACTGTAGATGGCGCATCTGTCTGAATACCAGGAGCTGTAACTAATTTCGGGTTTATTTTCTTATTCTTGCTATGCCCGGATCCACTATTTCTAATTCTTATACGGCGTTTCGAATACGCGAGGCTTCGGGAATTGTTTTCATATATTCATTTCGTTGTGTAGTAAACCAGTTACGAGTACAATTGTAATGTAAACATTGCAGTTTATTAAACCAAGATGTCCTGAAGTGAACGTACTGAATGTATCTTTCGGCAGTTCTGCGAATGCAACAGGCGCTGAAACAAATAAGTCTGAACTCGGATCCAAAGGCGGTACGCCACTGAGCAATGCTCGTATCTGTGGCGACATTCCCACCAGCACCAATTTGGAGCCTGACACTGCGAATAGCGTTTTTTAACGAACGTGTTTAATGAACTTACAAATTTATTTTGGATTTTCTCCATAGTCAGTATGTCGCCTCATTGGACTCTAGATAATTTTAGGTAACTTTCCAACGCACTTCTAAGGATAGAGTCATACAGATATAATCACTCTTAATAATAATCCATGTCGATATAATCAACAGTCGACAATAGTTTAAGTGAGCTCCTTGCCCAAAATACATGAGGAGCCCGATCTAGCGCCCCCCGCCGGCTCAGTTATTGACCCGCGCGGAGACGCCGGCCCGCGGTGCGCGCGCAGCCGCTACTCCGAGCCTAGCCGGGCTCCAGACCGCACGCTATGCCTGCGCCCTGCGACTCTTGTAAAAGTGAGTATTTTCCCTTTCAATTCCTTTTACCCTTATATCAACTCATAGTTACTATCATCCATTTAAAATCCTCTAAACTGTAGAAATTTTCACTTTTCTTCCGCTAATTTATTTTTAATAATGACGCAACGTTTTTCTCAATTTTATAAATGCCTTGTGTTATTTCTTGTTTGTTTGTGTAGGTATTTTTTGTCAAGAGAATTTGATTTTTGTTTAGATAATTCTTTGTGATTATAAAGAATCAACTATACTTAGGTGTACATAATAGGTACCTACCTACTAAAGTTGCGGAGTTTTACATTAAGTAGGTATACTTAACACATTTATTCCATAATGACGCAGTATGTCCTAAGTGTGTACATTTCTTATATTTTACCGACCCTTCGTGAAAGTACATGGGTTCTAAGCTGGAACCTTTCTAGAATTTTCCACGCTTTACGTGATTTGTCCGCAACGTGCCGCATTACGTTCCAGATTGTTCTATCCCTATTTGTGGATATTTAGTAGTTCGAAGCAGTTCGAATTTTGATGTCATTTTATTAATAGACATCCTTATATAGATAAATAGAGATTTATTTTATGATGTCAAATCACAATACGATCGTGTCTATAGATATATTATTATATGTATTAGGAAGAGCACCACGTGCTTTCAATTTTTGTCGGGTTACGGCTAAGATATAGGTAACTGTGTAGATCTTACCTTACGTGTAGACGAATTAAGTATCTCCTTATTTTTGAACTCGGTTAATAAATATGACATATTTGATAACATTAATTAACGAACATATTCTTTTCAGATAAGTCTTTGATATTAAGGTTGTCTTAATTTCAAATTTACTTTATTCATATTTAATTATATGGTTCGGTAATCAAAATGCAAACAATTTAATTAGTAATACAACCTCAGTAATGAATATCTACCAAATAATATTCATATGTAAATTTCATTAATGTGTATCAAATATGATTAAATAATAAGCTATAAACTAGTCACCAATCATATTCATAGCATCGCATATATGATATACCTAGACATTAAAAACTGTCTGCATGTTCTCGAAACTATTTTACCATATCAATAATCAATTTCGATATTCAATTAAACCGCGTCATAACTAGATGGATTCCCGAATGACGCAGTTGAATTGGACTAGTAAAATGTAATAAAAACCAAACTCGCAGGTACGTGCGGCAGCGGGGCGGCCGCGTGCGGCGCCAACTGCACGTGCGGCCCGAACTGCGCGTGTGGCGATGGCAAGCCATCAGGTAACTTGGCTCTCTATCAATCTCTAGATTCCTTAAGACACCAGCCGTCAACAACCATCAACATTTCTGAAGTGTGAGTTGGTTCGACCAGCACCAATTTTTATTTCCCACAAACAGAATAGCAGATCTCTTCAACTGCACCATTCTGACGTCGGATATTACCTATATGTGATGTTGTCTGTACGCCAAAAGCGTGCTGTACAAACTAAATGTCTCCTATGTGACAAAGGTAATTATAGCACTTCATGCTATTTTTAAAACAGCCGCTGAGATGGATTGCGTTTCTATATTAAACTCTAATTAAGACGATTTATCTTATAGGTACATGGTGTCTTATGTTGGTTCTCTTATATGTTAATTTTTATTTTCCTGTAATTTCACGGACATTTTCGTAACTTCAGATTTATTTGATTTTTTTGTTCTTCAATATTGCTACTGACAGTAGTTTTAAGCAGAACGTAAACAGGTTCTACCAAATTGAGCCCTTGTTGCCTGTAATAAATTATTATTATTAGAAACGAATTTAATATTGTATTTTTTAATAATTCCTTTTTATTCACAGGTGACAAGCCATGTTGCCAGGGCGGCGGCAAAAAATGAATAATAAATCTTTCATTAATTAATTATTAATAATTTTTTCGTCAAATGAATGTCCTATTTAAAAATGTAGCAATGTATCGTGTTTAATTATTGTTAATCAAATATATTAGCCATGTAATCTATATTCATATTATGCCTATATTAGCGGATATTAAAATTCTATAATTAGAAAAAAAAATACGATGATAATATTGTGTCGTCATGAAACGGAAGAACTTTGTTTATTAAGATTCAATTATTACTATGTTTAAAATTATATCTAGCTTGTATAGATTTAGGGATTAGAAACAAAAATTGCGCTTAACATTAACGTAAGTAATATTTAGCGAATAGTTTTATCACATTCAGTGTTTGAGATTATTATAATCTTTTTCTCTATATAGAAAGAGTCGTTAGTACATGTAATACTCATTAATTTAAGCATTTATTGTCCACGGACACGCTATGCGCATAGCTAATTGTGTAGTGATTAAAATATTCTAAGCATACAATTTGTTTCATTCTAAAACATCACCTCATCCAAAACCTTACCCTCTTCCAAACGATTGACTTGAAATAAATTTGAAAAAAGCTTATCACAGTAGCAATGTAAAATAAACACAAGCTACCTTAAATTGTAGTTTCCTGAAAAGGGTATTCCTATTTAGCATAAAATATGTGATTACATTAGTTTTGTATGTTGTACGTATTTTTAGGTTATTTTTATATTTTGTTTTAATAGTTTAATATATTGCAATACAAAATATAATTCTGTAGGTATATTACAAAGTCTTATAATTATAAGGTTTTGGACAGTCTCGTTGGTCATGCGGTAACGAGCGCGCGTGTCGATCGAGAGATACTGGGTTGAAATCATGGGTTAAAACTAGAATTTCTAGTTGAATCTATCTGGATTTGGAATAGCCTCACCACCTATTCCATGGCGTGACGTAATCGGTGAAACTTAGGTGAGCTACACGCCTCTGCCTACCTCTTCGGGGACAACAGGCGTGATGTTACATTACGTTATTTCGAACTGACTAGTTTAATAGCTACTAGCAGCACGCACAAATTAACCCAGCACTAGCGAGGAATAAGTTTCTCCTCTCGCTATCTGACTAAAGCTTACTGCCCTCGCTACGACGCGGCCGTACCTCGCTGTGACGTCACGACAGCCACGTGCCTAGTTAATTTAAGCGAGTTATAAGTCAATACGACTCTATCAACCTGCAGATTATATAATGCACAAGTTCTCATAGGTACTTTGAATTGCCAAACGCACCAATAATAGATTGAACTCGGTACAGGAATACTTTTTTTATGCAATTGAATCTATAGTCGTCTCGTTCTTTGTTTATTTTATGTTTCGTTTCTATTTTAATGCCTCGAACAATCTCTGTCCCGCAGGGTTGACTGGTATAATAAATATTTCCTCCCAGCGTAGGTAAGTTCTCGCGTTGATAATGTATGCAATAAAAAGATGATATGATAAGTATAAAAGAATCAATACCATACATTCTCTCTTTTTTTTACAAAACAAGAGTTTATTTTCCAAACAAAGAAGAATACAGAAATTTATCAATGATGTAAAGTACGTAATTACATTAAATATACTTAAATAGACTCCACACGCCTTGGATAATATTATGGAAAACTTTGAATTCTGGGCTGAGGGCTGAATCCTAAATCAATAGTATTACTATTTGTGTAGTAGTTTTTTGTCATGTTACAAATAAAATAGCAATATTAATAGGACAAATGGAGCAGTAAATGAAACAGACAGATCCAATAAAAGTATTTTTATTCAAGTATACTTCAATTTGTAGATAAATGTTTACAACTACTATGGAAGCAACGATTGGGACCGTTTCTTTAAACTTACCTTTACATATATAGGAATTCTATTTCCATTTCAAGTTTCATTACAAAAATACTTGCGACATAACGCTTAGCGAAATAAAACAACAAGTTAATTTAAATATATTTTTATCGACTAATTTATTTAAGCAATGTTTTTTAATCTAGAAAATAATGCTTACAACAATTAAAAAATCAGTCTGATATTAACAAACTTATTTCATTTTGGAATTTGTAGTAAGTAATTCCAAAATGTAATCCGATCGTTAATGTTGCCACATAAAATATCACCCGTTTTCATTTTGGAAATGATGGGGTCATGCGCGATAAAGCATAATATGCAATACAAAATAACAAATCATCGCATATATTATTCTCATTTCATGAACAAAAACAAATTTAACACAACATATCAACATTAAGCACACAACACTTCATTGACATAACATTAATAATTTTTAAGCTACGGTCATTGAGTTGTATAAATATTTGTTTTATTCGAAAAAATTGTTACTTCACTTCATCTTTCCATCAAATAATGCTCTCTATGAGACAAAATCCAATATTTATCAAAATATAACATTCAACAGTAGGTAATATTGATTAAGATCTACTGGCGTAAGCCTCAATAGATTCTACGTACCGTAAACAATTCGTATATTATTTACGTCAACTGGACACAATAAATAGACAACTTTTTTTATATGTAGAATATAGATATTTGTACATACATATCAACACGGGTACAATAACATTGAAAAATATATTTCCATTAACATTAATAATCAAATACCAGACTATAACAAATGCACTTCGTTTCCATATCGGCACTTACTCGAAATGATTAAAAATATGCATTCCCACTCATTCGTAAAACAATATGGCGACTCTTAACGAAGCTAACTTCAAAAGTTTCACATGAAACTTACCAGTTTATATTTAAGCCGTATAATGTTCATTGTAAATAAATATTTAGATCACAATAAACACATCCGGTTATTAAATTACAACATGATAAAACCGCATACAGATTATATAATATTTTACTGCGTTTAGTGTGACAGCCGTCAGTTGTCTATGGCACGGGGTCCTCTTCCGTCCCTTCTTCCGAGTCGTACACGGGGGCGCCATTTTTCAATTGTATAACAGATTTCTTCCTGTGCCTGCGTTCCTTCAGATCTTTCTCGATGTTTCTATAAAATATAGATATTTTTAATTTAAAACCGTTAATTATATTAACATTCTATATTTGTTTCTATGGCTAAACGATATTTTACAGAATCCATTAATTAAAAAAAATCATAAGGCACAATTGACATGTATTATTTAATACAATTATTAGTATGTAATAGTCCATATATTTTATGTTTAGTATGTATATCTATTTTGGGATATTAGTTGACTCAAAGCCTTTGCAATGGCTAACAATCTGACACAAGATAGAGATTGTGTGACTTAAAATTCAAGGCTCCATACGTCACTACTAGATTTAATTTTATTTTGAGGTTTATTACTTTTATGTCTTATGATAGCATTTAATACTAGATACGGGTGTCTGGAAATAGCCAGATAGCCGTAATCTAGTATTAATTACACATTAGCTTTTAATTATTTAGAGGTTACCTGGCACTGATCAGCGGATGCAGGGCATTTTTCAAGCTGTCGTAAAGGTAAGGATTTAGCTGCTCCTGGGCCTCGAGCAGAGCGCGCGCGGCTTGCAGCGGCTCCACCAGGTGCTCCAGCGGCTCCGGCAGCGTCTCCGCCTGCTCCGGCGCCGAGGCGCAGGCCGGCGGCGAGTCCAGGAGCGCGGGTTGCCTGAGGGCGAGGCAAATCAAGTTCGTACTTAGGTTGATGATAAAATATTCTAATGAATATTTCAGTGCCGTGTTGATATAATGCTCTATTTATATAATGTTTAATACGTAACATCACGCCCGTAATCCCCGAAGAGGTAGGCAGAGGAGTGTAGAACACTCCCACGTTTCACCAGTCAAATTCTAGGATAATTCGCATCGGCGCGAGGTCGATTGCTTGT
>DWTO01005409.1:0-10769 GCA_018244755.1 Jemadia pseudognetus
TTCAAAAGATATAATGAAAACCTGAAATTCAAATTCCAACTAATTTTAATACATATTTTTCTATAGTAATTTATTATTATATATCTATAGTAATTTGTTAAATTTGGCACAGATATGTAACATTACATTTAAATGGCCCAGAGTGAACGGGTTAAAGTCGTGTCGAATCTATTTTCAAATTAAAACTACTAGAACTAGAATATTGGAACACTCAAAACACTCTAAAAACTCACCTCGCTGCCGTCTTGCTGTGCATTGCACTTGCTGATGTTGAGGGTGCCGGATATGAAGTCGTTCTGCACGTCCACTATCAGGAAGGCGCTCACCGGGCGCACGATCTGCAGCGAGATTTACGGCGTCACTCTATGCAGTCCATGCGTCAACAGTACCTTCCCCAGTTTCATACCAGCAAAGACCAAACTTACAGAACAAACACGGTGATGTTAAATAACACTTGATCTATAAGCAATGCTCGAGCATGTGATTGCTTATTGATCACTTACTCCATCATCACTTTCATCACCTGTTTGAAATTCCGTGAGATGAAACGTATCAGTATCTATCCATGTGAAAGCCAGAATGGGCTCACATGATCTGATGATTAACACAACTGATGTAGCAGAAAATGCTTGTTTGCTGCAATGGATCATGGTACTATTTACAAATATGTAAACAATGATTTAGATCATGATTTACTGACATTGGATAGTTTGAGCTTCTTAAGTTCAACTAATACTGGTCTTGAGGGAGTAAAAGAACTAACCACTTTGATCCAATGGTTCCAGCAGAAGGTGAACTCCTCCTTGTCGATGAATCCGTCGCCGTTCTTGTCGAACACCTGGAACACGTGCCGCGCCCGCTCCTCGGGCAAGGGATAGATGTGTCCCTTGTCATTCCGGAACAGAGCTTTGCAGATCAGCCGGAATTCATCCAGATTCAACTTTCCGTCTCTAACAGTTGGAAAAAATATAAATGTATCTCTTTTAATGAGAAGATTATAACTGTTATATTATGTGCAGATTATAACTAGGACCCTTGCAGGGTAGGTAGACTACAGAGAAACATTATAATGTAGAGAGTGTGCCTTTAAAAGTTTACCTTGTTGAATAAACAGACTTTAAATGCAAGAGCCCACTACAGACTTCTTCTAAGCCTTCGCTTCAGTTCACCATCTTACCTAATCTACTAACACATAATAACCCAACTTTTAAAAAGATGTTATTTAACTAAATGATACCCGAATCAACTTAAAGATGTCTTTGTAATGATTATGGATTATTAAACTTAGCACATGGGTAAAACTTAGTAGATGGGTAAAAATAATCACGTAAAAGATACTAATGACTTCATTTACTTAGTGGTAAACTAAACCAAATATTATCATTATGTTTACCTAATGTTTCGCTGATGAAAAATTTCTGTCTAGTGGGAGCGATGTTTTTATGGTTTCTGCCAAATGTGAAAGTGGAGTCAAATATTCTGTTCATGATTTCACAGTGTCAACAAGATGGGCAATGAAAAGAAAACATAATTCAAAGTACAAATGAAAAAAGCTCTGTGAATGCCAATCTGTTTAATGTATATTTATATTTCTTACAGTAACTTACAGCTAACATACAGACTAAACAATCTCATCTAAAATTTAAGGTCAATTACAAGTTTTTACGGCAAATACACAGATCAAACACCTACTTAAATTCATTAAAATAATATAAATGATATACATAAACAGATGTGATATATATACTTGCCGGAGAAATTTAAGAAGTAGACACTGTTGTAGAAACATGTGAAAGGGAAATAACACTTGTCAAATGAATTTGAAGCTTCATTTCTACTTTGGAAACATTAATTGAATCACAGTTATGTCTCTCACAACTGAACTCTATGAATTTATCGCTGTTATAATAAATGATTATTTATTTATTATAAAGTTAAAAATAGTTTAAACAGCCTTTACAAATGTTTAGGCTGTAGCCAAAGGATCAACTAATTCTTGAATAATTAGAAAAAATTATTTTATTTTTATTAAAACAAAACCAGCTAAATTATGCATAATTTCATTGGGCATATTTTAAATAAAAGCTATTTATAAAACAATGCATAAAGAAAATTAAAACAATAAAAAACCTCATCAAGATAATGTGCATTTAGCAATAAATGTAGTAAACAAATAATATTATTAGCAATATTATGTAATTAATAAATCATTTAAAGTAAAATAAATAATATTCATTAATAAAAACTAGACATAATAAATTCTGCTGAAGGACCCGGCTGTATAACAACAGTGTGATTAATAAAGGTACAACATATTTTTTGTAGCTACTATCTGTTACACTTTTTAAAGTAATGTAAATTAATATGACTGTTAAAAAATAAAATACCTTTAGGAAGGAAGTAACATTTGATGGAACTATGTAACTTTATCTAAATTAAAAAATTTGAAAAACTATTTATATCGAATATAAACATTTTAGTATATCATCACTATAAGATCAAATAAGTGGCAAAATTAAGGATAATATGTTTGTTGTGTTCGGAACACTATATGTTTTGAAAGTTGAGTTTCAGTAATATTTCTCTTTAAGCGAATGATTAAGAAAAGTGTTACAAAATTTAATAAAATAATATGGAAGTACTGTTTACTTTTTAAATTGCTCTTTTTAGTATAAATTCGAAGACACATACCCATCTTTGTCGAATGTTTCATAGCACGCATCCATATCGAACAAGCAATCTTCGTCGACTGGGGAACCGCAAGCAAACTCCGACATCGTTGGTTGTATCGGAATGAACCTCCCGCCCAAATCAACCCTATTTATATGGCAAGCGAGCATCGCGAAGTGAGTTGTTAACTACGTTTCAAATACAAATTGTTCACTAGTAAACAATGAATACGTCACGTGAGTAGGTTCTTGAAGTCGAGCTTTTTAAATCGCCACCTTTAAAAGGACACTTTTATTTCAGTTTTTTCAAATTCACATGACGAAATCATTGCAATGCATTAATACTAGTATGTACAGGAAAACTGATCACTGGATGCGTCACTGTCATTTGTCAATGTCTTGTCATAAATTTAACATCATTGACTTTGACAATCATCGGGAATGAAAATGATAATTATAAACTACAAGATTATATGTTCAAAAATGTTCAGTAGGTACCGTAAATTTTTATCAGTTATTACATTATTTTAATAGGGACTGTTTTGCTCCCTAAATGTTAAGGAACTGTTTACTTTATCCTCGACGTTTCAGAAATTAAAAAATAAACCAGAAACCAATGTCAAGTTCCGCGCGAGCGCGAAGCGTCATTCGTATATTTTCATAATCTTTATTTTGCGACTTTGTGGATTGTGATGGAATATAGCGAACTTTTTAATGTGAATACAGTTGTCGAGTGTTTCGTATCTTAAATAATATTAACGACATAAATATTTAGTCGAGTGAAGTGAAATAAATTGTTTGTGGAAGAAAATTATACCCGGCGAAATGGTGATTGAAAAAGTGCATGGCTTGCAAAATACAACTATAAGTCTAAGCGAGCGGTTTACTCTGATGACGGCCGAGTACCTCAGACGTGTTACAAGGCCTCGAATGCGGGCCAGTTTTGTCAATTACCAGAAACCTAGGTTCCGGTGGTTTGTGCCTAATCAAATGACCCTGCGAATGCAACAGACCTTACGCGTAAGTGCTATGAAATAGAAATTTTACGCATACCTGCAACTTTTATATGTCAATCCGTGTTAATACTTTTAAAATTTGTTTCGTTATGTTGAATATATTTGAAGTCACCTAAATTGGACATTTATACTGTGCACCAAGGTGTTAGCTTTTGGAGCTGCCTGCCAAGTACATTCCAATTAGATATCAACAGTCAACGATTGCAGCGAGGTCGCGGCAGAGATTGAGTCCTGGAGTCAGTCTCCGCTGTGACCTCGCTGCAAGCGTCTGGAACTCATGAGGAAGGACCTCGTATAGGTCTAAAACTAATCGGGCCACCCAGAAAAACCAACGTGAGTCAAGCCAGATTTAATTATTAGTGATGTGTAACACTTACTAAACATTTAACAATAAAAAGATTTTGTATAAATAGTTGGAAATAAACGTAAACGTAACATCACGCCTGCAATCGCCCAAGAGGTAGGCAGAGGAATGTAGCACACTCCCACGTTTCACCAGTTATGTTCATGTTCCACTATGGAATATGTGGTGAGCATATTGCCATACATCAGGTACATAACCAGACTTCGAGCCACTACTAGAAAATCGGAATTAGAAAAATTTTGTAGTGCCTGACCCGAGAATTGAACAAAGCACCTCCCAATCGGCAGTCACACTTGCAACCAACACAATCAATGAGGCAGTCAGTAGATTAAAATAAGAGAACATTAAATCACACCTCTAATCCTTGAAGAGTAGAAGGGATTTGAACCTACTCAGTTTAACATGAGAAATGTACTTCAGTAAACTTTCCAAGTACTTCAAGCTTAATAATGAAGCTATTATTTTCAGCAATCATCAGTAAGGGCACGGCTTGGCATGCCAGGCTTGAGACGGTTTGGTAGTGAAGGCAACCTGCCAGGCTTGCAGCGTTCAAACAGTGTTGATAGCATGAATCAGTTCAGAGACAGAATCCCATGGAGACAGTCTAATGGTAACTTGAGGTTAGTTGTGTATATATATATTGGTTTTTCACATGTATATACATGTATAATTCTTATATTTAAATAGTTTTTTGTACTGTAACTGATTATGGAAAGTGTCATCTTTGTAATAATATGTTTTTTGATCACTTCACTTCACATCACTTTGAAAGGTCTGAAAGATAAAAATCAAAATTATGTTATACCAATTTTATCCGAGCGACGCTCGGTTATCCACCGGGTTCACTTCTGCCTGCCCTCAACCGGCCCATCAGTGTTTCAAAAGATTATAGCCAAAACCAACATAGATACACATACACTCTAAGACAGTAAATGGGTAAAATGAGTGAAACATGCATTCTGATGATTGTTCCTTTATTGGCTGTTGAGTGTATTGGAATCACTTTTTCTTCTTCCTTTAGCATTACAACTATTTCTTGGCCTTCTCAACAATTATTTTTTACTTTGATCCGTTTCTGGAACCATTCTCCAAGATATCACCTACCTAAGATATCTATTCGCTTGAGATCTTCCTTCACAAAATCTTTGCTGCACTTCTTGTGTCTTTATCTAGGTCTCATTTGTTGTGGGTTCCAAGAAGTGTGGAATCACTATCCATAAAAATAGGGAAACTAGAAAGTTCCAGAACATGATTGAAACAAAGTTAACTTTATGTTGTGTACTCAGCAATTCATAACAATCTTATGTAGCATAGTTGAACTTAAAAGCTGCTAAGAATCATCTTTGTATGTACCACTTGAAGCACATGTAGACCTGAAGTGGATGCAGATTGAAAAGGAGCTATAAAGTTAAGCAACATCAGCACAGTTGACTTGTGGATAGGTGATGGCTAAATTAAGGTTACTATCACCAGTGTTTCTATTATGTTCTGTTATGTTCTTGAAATTCTTAAAGTACTTGAATAAGAAATATTTGGTACAGTATAAAAGGAAATAATTAGAAGTATGTGAGGAGTGGGACAGTGCGCGCACCCGGAGTGCTGTTGTTTCATATTTTGTTGGATTTATCACACAGCTCTGTGGACTTGGCTGATTCGTGACTAACACTTGTGGTATCCATTGTTAAGGCTACTTACACACTATAAGAGTATTTTCTAACAAGTTATTTTTTGATGTTACACTTCTCTTGGGGCATTTGGGAAAATAAATCAGTGCATTATATAGCATAAGATGAAATTGTGTGCTAATGTGTAAAAACATAATTTGTTATTGTTCACAGCAGGGCGAGTTCTGTCAGCAACCTGTCCCGGGCGTCTTGGCATGGGCGTGGCGGTGTGTTGCGTCGGGCCAGACGCCCCGGATACATCAGGGGAAGGATGAGGTAAATTGTCACATCTTCACCGAATAGCTGTGAAAAACAAAGAATGAATAGGAAAAAAAGATCCTCAAATGAGTAATGCTCTGTTGTGTAAAGCTGCACCTTACATAATAGACTGTCTATCTCTTTACCTATCAAGTTTATTACACACAATGGACTCTTATTGGCCTGAGTGATTTAACAATTTCAGTATGACAAATGTTTCATATGTAAGATTATATGGCTTAAACAACATTTGCATCTGCATCTCTGAAAGCTTTGTTGCCAACATAGTGTTTGTGTCCACAGAGCCATAGGCTGGCACGTGGCGGGGCGGCAGCAGGCGGCGGGGCAGGCGCGGGCGCGCGGACGTGGCGGCGCGGGCCGCGGCCGCGGCAGAGGTTTGTAGCATTATATAACTCACAATAGTTGACTAGAAAATATGCTGTGATGGCATAGTACCAAGGCACTGAGGCGTCGGAGGCGTGAAGAATCTTACAAACTATACTTCACGTAACTTCACGCCTAGAAAATCTAAATTACAAAGTTTTGTAGTGTTCGACCCGGGGATCGAACCCGAGACTTCCCGATCGGCAGTCGCACTTGCAATCAACACCACCAAGGTGGTAGTCAACGAACTTGTTCACAAACTATATTGTCATAAAATATGATGATATATCAACATAATATTGTAGATTATAAAATCAAGTTTATATTTAAATTGTTCAAGGTGGTGTAAATCGCAGCCAGCAGTACCGCCTACAGCAGAACAACAATCAGCAGAATGAGAACCAACAAAACAACAACCAGAAGAATCGAAAACCCAATCAGCCATTCAAAAAACTGCCAACTAAAGAGGAACTCGACGCACAGCTGGACGAGTATATGGCGACGTCCCAAGTGGCCCTGGACAAAGAGTTGGACGAATATATGCTCAAGGGCGCGCTGATGGACATTGAGTAGTTGTTTGTGTGAAGTGTCAACATTAAGTGATTGGACATGTTAATATAAAACTTTCTCATTTAAAAATCTTTGATTGATTGAGTGTGGACATAAGTGATAGTCATGCTGATGAAGTATGACGTTGATATGGGACAAGTGGCTTGTTTGTTTGCATTTCATAATTCTAAGTGAGTGTGTTTCTCGGGGGCCATATGCCGTGGGCAAGGTTTACCTTGCGCCAGGTATTAATATCCTTAAAAATTGAACAGTTGCTTCTACATTCAACAGTCTGTCGTCATATAGACGTTTTTCATTTTATTTGCTTTGAATATACACACATAGACTCACCACATATTTCCATAGTGGAACATAAACATAACTGGTGAAACATGGGAGAGTACTACACTCCTCTGTCTACCTCTTCGGGTATTACAGGCGTGATGTTACGTTAAATACCAAATAATTATAATATTCTGTTTTTGTAGATCTTTTTCATCTCCCATTCCGTTTGTAGCAAATCTTTATTCTTTTTTCTCTGTTGTTTTTGGATGGCTTTTTACAACATTCCGTCCATAATCTGTGTATACATCTGTGCTTACAGCCATACAAATGTATTTGTCAGTTACAACTGATTGGCTGATATACATATCAGAAAACGGACTGTACTTACCATAACATTGGAAAAATATAGTCCTGGTGGAAGTGGCGGATCTTCAATCTCGACACGAAAATATGTTGTTTTAGTTTTGTGCCGGACGCATCGCAGTGACTATTACAGACTGAGGTCAGGTTCGGAACAAAATAGAGTCGTAGGTTATATTATGTTGACTAAATTAAAAAATAGTGACGAGTTTTGTAGTTATTTGAATTACTTGATCTTATCACGGATCCGTTCTTACCACAAAATCCCTTATAAATGTAAGTACAAGTTTTACTTTAAGTCTTGGCTATGATTCGTGAAGTTTTGATCTTTACACCTAGTTCGATGGTGATAAACTATATTTATGTTTTCTCGAGAAAAGCTATAGCTATTATAATATTAGATCAGATCACATCTATTGCAATTTGTGTTTTTCTAACATAGTTACATAATAGGGTGTATGGACTGAATGTAGTCTTGTAAATGCGTTAATGCTATATTTACCTTAACAATATTTCCATTGTTAATAATAAGGTTAAGAAGACTTTCTTTAATTTCCTAAACAATTAGTATACATAACGAAGTGTAAATATTGCATTGATGTGATATACTGCGTGGTCAATAAACAGAGTTCTATTTGGAAATTTTTGTATTTTATTTCCCGCCTTTCTAAAAAGAAGTTTTAATTTTGTTTTATAACAAAAGTCAAAGCAAAGGGGCAGACGGCTCACCTGGTGGTGAGTGATCATCGTTGCCTAATAATAAACATTTGAATGTTAGGGCGATTTCCAATACGGACATGAGATTATGTTTTTAACACAGTTCGCATTTCGTAACAAGGGGAATGAAATAATAATATGAAGTATTCATTATTTTCGTTTATTTAGCAAACAGACAAGTACATTTTGCACAAAAATATGGTACCAAGAGCGGACTATTTGGTTCTGTTGCGGAAAAACAGTTTAGAAATACTATTACTACCTTATCTTTTTATCTGTAAATCATACATGAAGTACTTAATTACTGAAGATCGTAATCGTAGGAAGTTGTAAAGCGGACGCATGGTTTTATAATGTAAAATGTATTACGTATCAAATTATATTCATGCCAAATGATTAAAAACATGAGCTATCTTAAAGAGCTTAATGCCGTGACTGCCGAACATGTGCAATTGCTTGTCGAGTTTTCTCAACTCTTTTTTTACTAACAATATGTTTGAGGATTCTCCAAATCACATTACTCCAACCCACAACTGAAAATGTGGATGTTGTAATAAAAAGGAAAACAAATAATTTGTTAGCTACTAATTGTAAGTCTATTTACACGCTCTCAAGTAAAACTTAAAAATATATCCTGATCGATTTTCATTCTATGGCCGGAAGATTTTATAATATAAAACAATAGCGACAGTTATAATTAACGGAATAGTTTATGTAACTTAAAATACTAGGTACGTATTTATGTAGGTCATGTAATATTATTATGTTTAGGTATAATTATGTGTTTGGTTTTTATACTTAAACTAAACGAGTCTGGGATCTGTGAATATAGATATTTTCGTATTTTTTGATCGTTGGGATCGTTAATTACGGATTTATTGAGGTCTGTATATATCCATTACTACAATATTATAATTTAGATAGTTATTATGCGTGTTTGTTACAATACATGAATCTAAATTAAAGTAAACAATAAATAAATGCCACACATGATGCTACCTCGTAAAGGACTTGGTGAACAGATATGTATGAACGTACGATCATGAATGCAGCTCAACTAACAATTACCATCCACTGTTTTACCATTTTTACGAATATCCCCGGGAGCTGTGCCCCACGGAGTGGACTACACAGAACCTGTTCCTTTTCCCGAGAGGAATTTTAACTTTTTCATGAAACATCACACAGGTGCCCCCTCCCGTGCATTGCTATGTCGCAGATTATATATTAATCAATGATTAACTGAGTCGAAATAAAATAAGACTATTGTGTTGAAAATACAAAAATAGTGGTGGGAGCTAAGTTAAATGCCATCATTATAATAATTGCTAATTAAACTATAATAAATTACCTATTCTAAACTAGAAGCTGTGATTTATTTACATTTTTCCTCTTAAAATAAAATCCAGTGTAAAACAAGAACCAATGCGATTTAAATTACGTCTTCCTTGAAGACACATTGCAGATAAATATTTTTTTAGTTTATAATGATTGAAATATCGATGTTGTTCCCGACAAAAAGTAAATAATGAACACAATCAGTTATTTAAATATAAAGTTATGTATAAATCTCATAATTTATAGTTATGTTCGACTGAAAACGGTATTTTATTGTATTGTATATTGACAAATTTTATTGTCATATTCCATGCTTGTTACATAAAGATAATATACAATTAGAGCAGGCGAGATATAAGCGCGTGCGTAAGTGAAAATGTCGCGTTGATAGAAAGAGAAAGAAGAAGTATTTTGTGTAAGTCGTTTATGTGGAACGCGCGAAGTTGCTGGCGGATACAATAATAATTTACAAGAGAAACGACTAGGTACCAAATTACTTTTTTCTTTCTTTCTATGAACGACACAATTTTTTACTTGGTTTGCCTATTCTCTTTATATAATACCTCTATGGGGTGTACCGGCCAGTAGGTACATTTTTTAATGTGGGTAGTTTTAGTAACGAGCGATGACATAACTGTCATGTGTGTAACTGTGTGACATGCCATCCACGATAGAAGTATCTTGCTGTTAAGTGGATTTGATACCTTACATGAATAATTTTACCAGTTGTCTATTAATTTAATTTGAGATGTTAGTGCATGTTAACTAAGAAAAAAGACGATAATGAAGTTGTCTTCCATACGATGTTTCTGGCCAGGGGCATGCGTTAAGCACATAACTCTGTTAGTCGATACATGTACTATAGATTGTTGACGGATATGATTTGGTTGATCCAGCCGATGAACGACGACACTTTAACGTACACTCCTGGGACATCCTTGCGTCCGCAGCCAAAGCCCCACGACACCAAGCCCACCAGCTCGTAGAAACCGTCGTCTTGGCATACCAGGGGACCTCCACCGTCACCCTGGAAGGAAATACCGTATATCGTTTATAGAAACATGAATCGCATAAATCATACATACATATCTTGACGGCAGCTGCCTCACGAGGTAGGCAGAGAGCACAGAGTGCCAAATGTCTATATTCTCACACACCTGCCGTG
>DWTO01005410.1:0-10769 GCA_018244755.1 Jemadia pseudognetus
AGATGAAAGGAAGCTCTGTACGGCTCAGTGGCTCTGATAACCACGATATGGAACTGATAACTTTCATTCATTAAATACGCTGAATGAGAGCTTCGTATTTGTATGCCCTTAAGCAAGTATGTATTATGTACCGTGTTTCGATATTTTAGGCGAGTTAATGATATCGCACGACTGCTTATATTATGGTTGGGTGTAATATTGTATTTCTACTAATATACGTATATTTATTAGCTGTGCGGTAACCATAGCAACGGGTTTGTTTAGATCGAGATCAGATGGCTAGAGTGAATGATTCGAAGGTGTACATTAAAATATATTTCATGTGTCTATATTTCGACAGTTACTTACACTTCAAGGTCGTTCACAATATCGAGTTTCGTAAAACTTCCATCGGTCGCCTACGCAATACACAGAAACCTACTTTTACTAGAATCATCTTTGAACACAGTAATCAAACGTTAAATACAAGAAATGATACTACGGTTAAGTAAATTGATTGTGAATAAAATCGACTTTACGATGTACCTATTTTCAATTTCTTAACACACTTCATAATGAATGAATGATTGAATGAATGATTGAAAAATTAAATGATTGAATGAATGATTGAGTGAATGAAACAATGAATGAAAACTTTAATAATCAAGAACATAAACTCATTTCAATGACTATTTCGACATTGTTATTTCACTTAGGAAGGGAACGTCCAACAGTTGTTCATTCAAAGGTCTGATCACTTACAATATGACCTTACGTTGGACTATAACGACCGCCGGATATGCCTTGGATCTGTTTTAGTAAATACGTACACACTAATCGGTATAGTGTTTTTAATTATACGTTCAAAAGATAAACTTGATTTCACAGTGATACATAAAAGTAAGTCCTGAAACGTGGAAGTGTAGTGCACTCCTCTGTCTACCTCTTCGGGGATTACAGGCGTGATGTTAGGTTTAGACCAATATAATAATAGACTGTGATTGACTATTATACAATTTTGGTTACAAATTGTGTCTTTGAATGTTTGCTAATATTTTTTATATACAAGACAAATGACTTTTATTTTACGCGACTGTACGTTTTGCCACGTCTGTCTTATGTGCAATAATAAATAATAAGACTCAATATCTTAGAGACAATCCAGACAATTTTGTTAAAATAATAAATTTATATGACCTTTACATCACTTTTCGAATAGACACGTAGACCAAAAAGTATTTCATCCAAACCTATATTATAAAAATAGTCGGAGAGATGTTCAAAGCGCACGTGCCTCGCAATTCCAGAAATCCTGCGAACTTTCCCTCGGGAATCCGTTTGAAATTCCGACATTCCACGCAACATGGCTCTTTTCAGAAATGTTTCAGTATTCTTTTCAGAAAAAAATATGACGAATGGTGGAGAAAAAGGATTATAATTTCACAATAATGGTACGGAGGTATTGTGCCCTGGTCTCACTTTATAAACTTGTCAATTTTATTATGAATGGCTCGGCATTTCAGCACGTTATATTGCAATAGAATAGAATACCAAATCTTTATTCCATCAGTAACACAAAGGTTGACTTATAATTGTCACAGTACAAAGAGTCAGTATGGTAACGCCAAGGAGCCCACGCTCAGTATACGCCGTAGGCAGTTCTACGCGAGTTCCATGATTACTGGTTCTCAGTGAGGATCAGCTTTTCTTGTTTAGTTCGACAGTGGTAAGAATAATTACAAAATAACACGAAAAACTATAAAGAGAAATATATAAAAAGTATAAAATTACGACAAATAATAAATTGACAAGTTATTATGTTAATTATAATATTCATAACGATACTATAATTTAAGACTCATCTGTCATGATCATATATGTAGTTCGGATATTGGCCCATGCCGTAATCAGTAGTTTTAGAAACATTCGTGGTGTATGAAGAGAGTGATGAATATAGAGAACCACGGCAGGAACATAAGGATACAGATGTTGCGCACTCTGTGTTATATCACTGTATTTTATTATTATTTATTAGTTTATTATTAATTAATACGCCAACAAAGAACAAATTACATTAATTAACACAAAAATTTACAACATGCAACGTGGGAGTGTACTACACTCCTTTGCCTACATCTTCGGGAATTGCAGAGGTGATATTACATATACACAATACAATAACAAAATTCTTCATGGAGTAACTAACTGGTAGAGAATACGGTCAGACATTAAACCTTACCTAACCACAGGTACGCAATAAACAGTAAATAAATAAAATTCTTTTGTTCATTTATTCAAATGTTCCTTTAAATAAAAAGTTTTAATACGAAAACCGGAAAAGTAAATTTTCTGTAAAGAAAATACGATATTTTCAATTTATGATAAATATAATGTAGCTATCGAACAATCCGTTATCTGTGGTATATCAAATTTTAATTAATATATTAAATCTTTCGTTACGCTAATAATAGCGGTTCAGTAAACTTTATCATTATCGTAGAATTCACTTAAACCACCACAAAGCATGGATCTTATTATCCAATTAAATTGTTTATTATGCGCTTAATTACACAATATACTGTTAAGATTTTACACAATTTCGGTTGATGAGGTCTCGGGCTGATTGCCAAGCGAGTTAACTGTACGACAACGAGATTAATTGAAAACCATTTTGGCTAATTGTGAAACAAAACAAGTAGAATTTGGCATATGGAAATGTAAGTACATAGCTCTATACACATGTAGAGTCGGTATATCTGTATTATGCACAGTATAATAACAATTATACGTCATCTTGTGATTTATATTGCAATTGCGTTGACGCCCCTCGGCTGAAAATGTTGTTTTCGTGTCTCTCCTACAATTCAAGAGTATGCTTTATCACGCTGTATAACAAATTGTTAGAGTAACGGATTAAGGCTTAACTCTATCTGATTTTTTAACCTTACCTATTGGAACAATTTTGATAATAGATGATATCTATAATGTCTCGTAGGTCTAGTGGTTGTAAGTACGACTGAGCTAGAGGTCCTGGGTTCAATTGCCGGGTCAGACACTATTAGGTTTTTCCAACATTAAATTCCTATTCTGAATTTGTGGACGAGTATGGTAATAGGCTACCCTCCTATTCCAAGGGACATATTATAAGATTTCAGGTACTATACTTCTCTGGCTGTTGCTTCGGGGAAGTACAAAGCATTGTGTTATGTTAAATAATATTTGTAATAAGTTTATAAATTGATTGTGTAATACAATGAACCTACGGAGTGGTCCCTCTTGCATATTATTAAATTGTTCAGTTCGTGTTTGCAACTGGGAATTGGGAATTTGCGGCCAAGTTTTAAATACATTTGCGTGCAAAGTTACCCAACTGTAACTTTGCTATGCCCGTGTTTGTTGCATGTTAACCATGCCTTGCTCGTTGAAGACCAACTTTGTTATGAAGTACGATACAGGGAAACATGCGTCAGCTCAGTCGTTTCGGATTCAGCATTCCACTCTGAGGGTTTTGGTTTCAAATCTTGACGCGCACCTCTTTATAAAAAATTGCTTTTTAATACCAAATATTGTTTGCGATAATAATGCAAGGAAAATAATGCAAGAGAATCCGCATAACTTACAATTCACCATACTGTTCTCTGTAAGTTTTGTGGTTTGAACAATCCGTACTTGGTACCGTGGCAGACTGTCCTGTTAACGATTCTTATTGTTATACTTAAATTTGACGACAATCTTTTTAGTTACAAACTTGATACCAACTGTCAGTAACATTTAAGAAATTCTTGTATTCAATTATATAATTTACAAATTCAATATTTTGCTGTATCCTTTTCATTATACTTAACTTAACCTTAATTTAGTACTGAATAATTACTTATTCTTAATTATAACTGATGAAGAACTTATTCAATGATGTATCAACTAATTTCATTACTAATAACTATTCTCAACTTTTGTATAGTCCAAATATTTAATTAAAAGTTTTAAGCCAATTATTAAAACAGTTAAACCAACTCGTTGCTGAAAGCAATTTTAAAAGCTCATAAAATTTGCAAATGGAACAGCATTGTAAAGGGTTAACAACGTTTAATCGAATTTGTATAGGATTTTTCAATATCGTCCACTGTATGGATAGGTAAATGTAAATTTGTACATGCGCTATAAGATGCTAATGGAATCACGTTTCTGTCCTGAAAATGAGGTGGAGAATAAAATATCTTCAAATGAAATTTACTGAAGGAAGTCTTTAGTAAATAATTTTTCTTTAGTCTGGATATAAAGTGCTTGTAATCCAAATGTAGAGACTGTTGAATACAGAAGAAACACGCAGGCATCATATCTATGAAGAGGGTAGTATTTAGCGCTAGTCTTTGCTATCTTACCACATAAGGCAACTGGCGTGATGATATTATACTTAAGTCACTTCTGTAATCCCGAAGAGGTACGCAGAGAAGTGTACACTGCCACGTTTTGTCAGTTACGCTTACATCCCACCGTGGAACAAGGGTGACTCTACTGCCATAAACCGGGCACAAATCCAGATGGGCAGTCGCACTTGCAACCAACACGACCAACGAGGCAGTCACTAAACTCTGAATTTATGAATTTATATGATTGATATGATATATGGCAATAGCCTCACCACCTATTCCATAGAAGGCCGTAAACGTAACCGGTGAAATCTGAGAGTGTTCTACACTCCTCTGCCTACCTCTTAGGGGATAACAGGCGTGATGTTACGTATATGATTAACGATTCGTATGAGCGAACTAAATTCAAACTAAGCTTACATGTGATACATTATGAGAGGGCTAAGGCTCTTAATCCCCAACATAGCAATGTACTTATGTAATGCTATTGGAACATTACGTTTTTCACAAAATAATGAAATGAAAAAAGAAATTCACGCATAGAATCAATTATATTTTTATTTTATTACTATATTTTATAAGACACAGGCAATAGAAATCTATAAAAAAAACATAGATGAATATTCTACGATAATTAATTACCAATATAACGTGGTGTAAATATATTTGTTGGCTCAAAAACCACTTCTTCTTTGAGTAATTGCTTTAGGAAAGTTTTGTGCGTACATTTACACCCTCGTTCTAAGACCAAATAAAACGAGGGACTCTCTTAGTGTAAAATAACTCGCCAAGTCTTTTACGTCATGACATGTGTGACTGCGTCATACATGACACGTGATTATTCTGTACCACACAACCTGGTTCTCTACAAGTACTAATAATAATGAACTGCAGACGAAAGGAGATATTTAAATATTGACTGTCCCCGTTTCTAATATTTGTCACATTTGTTGTCAGGCATCAGGATGTTAGACCAGCCGTACATGACGGACTTGATCGAGGCCAACTCCATGGGGCACGAGCCCCACAAGATCCACATCTACAGCGCCTCGTGGGGTCCCACCGACGACGGACGGACCGTGGACGGACCGAGGAACGCTACAATGAGAGCTATTGTGCGAGGAGTGAACGAGGTGAGATGTTTTATATACGCACTTTGTCATCATTATTTTCATTATTATCATCATCATTGTCATCATCATTGTTATTTGTCATCATCATCATCGTCAGTCCTATAACGGTTCCACTGCTTGAAACGTACTCGTATCTCTATTCCTAATGAGATGATTTACAAAAAGTACATTCCATCAGGTTGTATTAAGGTAACCAGTTACAATTGGTCATATCACCGTTGTCCCAGAATCGTATATGTAATTATATTTGAATTACCATGTAAGGCCTTTGGTATAAATGAAAGTCAAAATGTCTATATAATAAGTGGTTTGAGTATCTTATTTATTTATGATGGATGAAGAATCAATGAATACTTGAAATTTTTTTGAATGATTACTTTGAAAAATTTAAATATAGAAGAAAAAGGGTTGTGTGTATATACATATGTGCATATCATGTCTAAGTCAGCTGCTCGACATAGCCCTGCTCTGAAAGGTTTATGGCAATAATTAATTTATTTTATTTTAGTGAACATTTCGTATCTACGTTCCTGTTTAAATTAGATCTATCTAAATTGACGTATATTTTTTCGGAATAGCCGGATAATTTCGGATCTATCCGAGGTCTTTTTATTAACTGCCGCAGATAGCAGTGACCTCGTGTACAATAGATCCGAATCTAATCTGGCTATATCGCAAAAACATATGTGAGCTAAGCCGGCACATAATTTAATCAAGTTAAGGCTTGACATAAAATGTATTTATGTATGTGTATACAATACATACACAGGTATGTATGCTGAGATTTAGTTGAGTATAATCTGTAATAATCACGTACTCATCCGGATAAAATAAGTGTTTTGGTTGTTTTGTAACTGTCAATCATGCTACTCGTATGTTGTAGCACTACGTACGTATGTAAAAAAGTTTTGGTAGCAACTGGTACTACACTGAATTTCCGTTTAATTTTTTTTTAGTATTAGACTTACGGACATGTTACAGATTGATAAATAGAAATTACTAAATGTATTTCACCTGATAATTAAGTAAAAAATACAGAGAAATCTTGGTAACGTCTTGCTCTCCTTTCATATTATTGTTTGCAACTTTAATAATTTGAGGAATATAATTCCGTCATCACAAGAATTCTGTTAAGCTCTACTTAAAGGAAAATAACTACGTATTTCATTAAAAAAAACAAAACAAAGCAAAAAAAGTAAAAGAATTTTCATCACCCTGCCGCCTCTGACTCCTCAGCAGGAAATTAAAAACCAACGTTGAAAAATAATAAACGCTTACCCGCTCTACACTTTCGCGGTAAAGAAACGAGACAAAAAAATTTTTTTTTGCTCCGTTTCATTGTGTATTTACTCGCTTTTGTCCCTTGACACCTTTTACTAGAACTTTGTTCTAAGAGAGTTTCATTATTTCATGTAGTATTACCTTATTTCGTTTTTATTCAAACGAAGTGTTATATTTATAATAACATTAGTAACACAGACTTACCAGGTCATGTTCTTGTATAGAATTGGCCGGATAAAATGATATATTTCAAATGTAGAGCCGATAATACTACGGTGTTTTCAATGTAGAGTTGTCAATCCTTTTATCAGTCGATCAGATAACACACCTCATCAAAAAATATAATTTGTTTTGCACTCGTTTGTATGAACATCTTTAGTACATATATTACGCGAATAAAAACTTGAAATAGTTTTAATTTTGTTTCACTAAACATTATTTGTTCAACCCAAATAAAAACATGAATGAAAAATTTTAATGGACGATTTTATTACCAATAGAATTAATTTCAATCCATTCCTAATAATACGATTTTTTAAATAAGATTTGACACAAATCACTTTTTTTACTTCTTCTTCATATAAAACCCGTGAAACTGTGCTTTGCAACCCCTAACCCGCAAGCCCAACGCAGGTATTACGATCATTACCCCTCAGGGGAGGCCGAAGTCCAGAAGTGGACTGCAATATGATGATGATGATGAACAAACCTTAACTGCAGATTTCATACTATTTCATCATCTCTCTAACAATACTTTTAATCTCAATAAACGATTATTAAATCCCGTCGCTCGAGCACCCGGAATCTAAATAAGAGAACTTGTGAACTGTGTCGCGCAAGTGTAAACTAGTTCACGGTGCAACTCGTTGATCGCATGTGAACACGGGAGGTTTTAGCTCTGATATTCAGTGAAACGCATATGCAAAACAATAACTCTATACATTTGTACAGTCATCAGATAATATGTATAATGATATTATAAATAAACAATATTGCATGCTGAAATAAAAAATTATAATCGAGTGCCACACTGATTAATGGATGTAAGTGCGACTGCTGATTAAGAGTCCTGGGTTCGGCTCCGGATAGGGTAATATCGTAACATCACGCCTGTTATCCCCGAAGAGGTAGGCAGAGGAGTGTAGAACACTCCCACAATTCACTAGTTACGTTTACGTTCCACTATGGAATAGGTGGTGAGGTGATTATACCCGATTTATTGAAGAGGCTCACCCTCTACTAAGCGATCAGACGTATTATTTTACAGCTTAATCGTGGAAATGTACCACACTGTTCTAAATAGTACACTACAGGAATACAGGCGTGAAGATAAAAAATTAAAATAAATACACTAAAATAAAAAAAAATATTTTTTGGTACTTGATGCTCTCTGCATGAGGTTTAGTTTGATTATGATGATACATTTATTACTGTTGGTTATTTTGAGGCTTGGGGTAACCATTGCGTAGTTGAGCCCTTTGCAACCCTTCTATAACAGTGGAACGATGAGAACTTGTTGTCGATGATGGAACAATTAAATTGTAGTATAATAAAATATATCTATAATAATACATGTATCGACCTGTATTTCATTATTTGTTTATTTATTATTATTTTATTATATTATTATTTTATTATTACATTATTATTATATTATGATATTATTTCTTTATTTATTAATTTGTCATATTATGCTGGTGTATTTCTATGTATATGATAACGTACACATCTCAGTTTCATATGGAAAGTTTCCACGTTGCGTCATAAGTTTAAATGGGAGCATCAACGTTGATGGCACAAGTTGTGTCATACAGCAAGTGTCGCAGCTACTCCACAAACGCCTTGAGCTTTCGATGCTCGTTTCCAACGTACGGTACATATGTATAATTCTCAAGAAGTTTTCATGTATTTTTCATTAAATTTTACACATTCATTATTAAGTTTAATAATGTTTTTTTTTATTTACTTTGTCAAACATGGATACGCGCCACTCGATAGTAAATAGTCACCGTCACTTACAGACATCTTAAATACGCGAGGAATAAATAATGCTATCCTGGTGTTAAAGGAATGTTCACTTAGCGATGTTCTCAAAGAACTCTATGCCATAGTGTTGTGTAGTCATAAATGTCAAAATTTACCCCTCAAAATGTTTAATACTTTAAATATGACGGACGTGTTGACAAAAGTGTGGTTTTATTTAATGAGAGTAGGATACAAGCGGGTAGCGGGCGCGACGAATCACTCCCACCTATGGATACGTACAAACATTCTCGAATAGGACGGTATAAAGGGCACTATTGATTGTTGTTACTTCAGTTAATTATAACCGTCAATGGTACTCCTGACCATTGATTTTTTTGTTTAAATTATATAAATGAAGTGCCTACCCCAACTTTCCGTTATCACCTGAGTTGACTGGTAGAATATGCTAATTGGCATTAAGTACGCCATTTGTTAATAAAGTATAAATTAATAAATAAATAAATGTTATAATCATATTATCGTGTCAGGTCCCTTGCGAAGTTAGTATAGATCAACTAGGGCTATATATTTATTTATTTATATCTCTATCATTACAACGGATGTGCATCGTATACCTGGATCATGCCTCGTCTGTAGCATATTGGGTCTGCAGGCTAAGATTAATACCTACTACTTACAAGTTACCTAACAAATGCTTTAAGTGCTGCTTTGTTATGAACCTAAATAGGTACTCAGTGTATATAAAAGTATCATATACAGGTCAAGTTAGGTTTCAGTCAAAAACTGTTAAATCCTTTGTCCTCATAACAATTTGTTACGCTCCCGCTGTGTACAAAACAGTTAATTTCCGACACAAACAGCTGTTATCTCCGTGGTAATTCGAGGCGCAAATATTAACAGTGACGAGGACCGGGGGTTGACGAAAATATTCATGTTCATTCCGGAAATCACAACTTCCGGCGAAATTTTCATACTTTTTTCTATTTATTTGTCAGAAGAATTTGTAGCGATGTTCTGAGATCCGCTTATTGTTATTACAATGTTTGATATTTATTCATTTGGTTCCCATATTTTTATTTAACTTTAATAACAATAATATACACATGAGTAAGACCGATGTATATCCTTAATAAAATTCTCCCCAGTTAAGTAATACATTAACACCGTTTACAGATTTTCAAACTCTCCTTTTGGACTAATACTAAATATACATATTCAAATGTAACGATAAAGACTGAAATATTTCACTCAACGTAATCCCCAATGTTACATCCTGAAAGATAAGGACCTATGATGGCTTAACCTTGAAATAGTCCCATGGGAAGTACGCATTACGTCCTGTGAAATTTCCCTCAGGATCACCAAATATTCACGTTGGCGTCATAAGGAAAACGGATTATTGCCTTGTAAATAGCTTTTGGCTTTCATAAAAATTAATTTCAATTTGCTCTAAGCAGGTATTTAGGGAATCCAATTATCCTTATACAAGTGAATCGTTAAGGGTATCGTAGATTGAATTCTTATACGTTTATTATAGCTATCGTTTACATTAGGATTCAAGTCGATGCAATACTATAAAAAAAGTCAGGTGGTTACAACTCCGATGCATTTACGAGCACTGATTATAATGACGATAACAAATTATTCATTTACTTCACAAGGAATATAACATTAGCACATGGTTAAAGATTCATTTTAAGCTCCAAGGAACAACTACCTTTTCACAAATCGACGACTCTGTAATACAAATTACATATATATGTCAAATTCGGGCAATAATATAATATGGATAGGTACATTTTATTATTTTTATTTAACGTAACATAACGCTTGCAATCTCCGAAGATGTGAGCAGTAAAATGTACAGAACATGTTTCACGAATACGTGGTTAACCTATTGCCATACACCGGACACATATCCAGACCCCGAGTCAGTACTAGAGATTATTAAGAATTAAGCCGGCTGGACTCACGTGCGTTTTTTCGGGATGGCCCGACTAGTTTCGGACCTATACGAGGT
>DWTO01005411.1:0-10767 GCA_018244755.1 Jemadia pseudognetus
GATGCATGGCGATAGGCTCACCACCTATTCCATAATGGGACGTAAAAAGTAACTGGTGAAACGTGGGAGTGGTTCTGAATTCCTCTGCCTACCTCTTCAGGGATTACAGGCGTGAAGTTACTTTTTTTTTTTAATAGGTATATATAGGTATTTATTCCCGATGTATAGAAGTAAACTCACAACCTGCTCGTATTCCGTAGGACGTATATTTACTGGTAAAACTTGAAAGTGTTACACTCCTCTAACGTAAAGGTGAATTTTTCTCGCAGAGGTGAACTATAAACGTAATGTTATGTTTACGTGTATAAAATATATGCGCATTATCAGCAACGCTTATTAATTTAGAAGTATAATAAATGTCCTATGCATGCTTGCTGCTAAGATAAATCAGTTATAATTAAGCTGGTTGTACTAAGACGAATCAGATCTGGCCAAGTCCTGTGGAGCTCTAGCACTGAAGCGAAATTTACGAGTCAAGGAAATTGGTCAATTCTATTTGACCTATAAACATCGTTTTCCATCAAGTTGCGAGTGCTTGCACAACTTTACGATGCAAATGAAACAGCTCGCTATATTCAATATACAGGAACGCTGAAATGTTTACTGACTACTACCATTACTGACAGCCTGTGAAACGCAGTAAATTTTTTACTATAATATAATAATATACGTTAATAAATAAATATGGGTGAACTACTCGTATACAACACAATTGCCAGATCAGAAGGTTTATAAATATGGCAGTAGTAAAAAAGTGAGATTAAAGTTAAGAAAATTAAGATAAAATCTATATAACCCATAGTAAAATTAATATAAAGTACAGGAATTTCAGTATAAATGTAATAAAAATTTTCATATTACTGCTACTCGTATGTATTGTTTATATGTATTTTATTTAAACCACAACGTTAAACAATTGCCTAGTTAATTTATTATATATTTTTGGCACAGTTTTCATAATTAATTTATCTCAGTATTCAAACTGAAATACGTCACATTAAAAATAGTTGTGCCAGTCAATCATAGTGTTATACGCATTGCGTTTTTATTCATATTTGTAAGTGATGGTTTGGACGTATAATAAGTAATAACTGGTAAGTTGAAGAATTAATAGAAAAAGCGTGATTGTCCGTTTCCACATATACCTGCGCACACCGTATTAGTACCAGGGTAATAATGACTTTGACGAGGTGGACGCTGCGCCATATTACTTCAATCGTCAACTCGTGTACCGTCCGCAATAAAAGCTTTCAGCAAATTTATAATAAAACTCGCCCTACCATTGACAGATTATATCAACTTTATTTATTTGAAAATGAATTGGAAATTTCATAGCTGTCTCATAGCTAATTATATTTTTGCAGTCAACCATATTTAGAAGTCACTAATAAATTAAATTTTAATATCCTTTTTTTATTAGTGACATTAAGCTCATTTTTTTTATCTGCCCGATATTTAATATTTATAACTGTTTTGCGTCTAGTACTTAGTAAGCCAAAGTCCGCGTCCAATGTTACGATATATGATTGCATTACATAAGTCATCATCATCATCATATTTTTTGACCCCGTAAGGGAACTTCTTCATTAGGGTTCAATGTTCGTAATAAATCAATTAAGTAATGGAAAAATATTTATTGAAGTACGATATTTTGTTTAGTATTGCTCAATTTCTTTATTAATAATATGTCATCGCGCTTGGTCCCTTACAAGGTAGTCTTAGATAACGAATACACTCCGTATAAACCTAACGTGTTCGTTGTACACACATATCGTAAAATTTACATACATATTAATTATTTTAAATTTATATTTGTTCAATAAACTCATTTCCACATAATTTTGTAAAATGAGAGTTATGCTAACAATTTGCTTAAATTATTCATTTAACTAACCAAATAAAGCGGAGATACCTCCATAAAATTATCAAAAGTTAACTGTAAGCAGATCTATCGTAGAAAGTATAGGGGAGCAAGAAAAACAACTTCAGGCATCACGCGCTTGCGAACCTTAAGTTTGAAAGTTTTTTTATTTATTTACTCGCGGAAACACAGAATTCTCCCGATGTGATAAATGTCAGTTCACTCCCATAACTCAAAAGTATTATCTGGCTAACAGGAAAACTACGGCGCGTTGACACATTGGCGCAATATGTTATTTTAATATTTCCGAATTTGACTTTCTGTACGGAACCCCCCAATGTCTGCGGTGTTCCGCTTGACCTGTTACGTTCTCACAAACTGAGATATGATTGATGTTTTTGAATTCGGTGCGAGGAGTTGAAGGAAATACCAATTTTCTTCAATTGCTCTCACCGAACATCTTTGTCAAAGTCGAAGCCGAAGTCAAAGGAATATTAATTGCGAAGAATGGATAAATACAATGACATTGAGAAACAATTGTCGGTCCCCATATTTTCCGTTGTATAAACATATTTTTCAGATAAATTAACAATATAAATAGTAACAGATATAACGTAGATATATCTATCAGATATATCTGTTTGGTTGAATAAACACATCTGAATGTCTCTAACTTTGTGACATAATATGGCGCCATATATTATAACACTTATATGTATTTGTACCTAATAATTGTATATTAAAATATCTAATGAATATTAAGTATCTTACATTTTTAATAAAAGTACCTACATAGATTAAAAAGGAACCTAAACCTAAACTATGTTATTCAAACTTAATTTTACTAAATATTAATGCTGCATTTTAATGAATACCTACCCAAAGATTACCAATTTACATGAAGAAAAAATATATTGATGAATCGAAAATGAACATAGCTGGAAGCTACGGGATAAAGTGTTAAAATGTAAATGTTCAGTGAACAGGATAAAAAGAAAAATCGCGATGAATTTCAAACAATAATACACTTTATTGCACAGTTTTATGGGTTAATATGGAATGCAGTCATTTCATAACCACTTTGGAGTCAAAAGTATATAATTTGTGTATTTTCCACAATAGCCGGCAGTGATAGCCTAATGATTTAGAATTCAAAAACACTCTCATGGTCCAGGGTTCGAATTTTAGCTCGCATATTTTTATAAAAACTGCATGTGTATTTTAACATTAAATACCTATCACTTGCTGCTGTTAACTGTACGCTTTAACATTTTCAATAACGCTCTCTAAGACGTGTGAAGTTTGATAACCCGCTGATAGCAAGCGTGGCGGACTACAGCCTGACCATTGTTCAGCAGTGTTATAATTATATTATTGATGATATTGATGATGTGCATTTCTACAAGTGACTATATTGAGTGTACATGTATAAGACAAAATATATTAATAAAATGAAGAATTAATATTGTTCGATATCCCTAAGCCGCTTCAGCTTTTAACCTTGAGACGAACTCATTTTCCACAGCTATTGAGTACAGCGGTTTTGTTAGCAGCGCGCACTCAATCTCACTCTCTCAAGGCCCAGATTCCGATTTTTTTGCATTTTATTACACATAATTTATCCGCCTAATAGCCATTCGGTACAAGGGACGTGTATATGCGGTTAAAATTCAAATTGCATCGTCTGGTCAATAATAACTCCGCTTCTCGAATTCGATACACTACATCTTGTTTTATTTAAATATTCATCATTTTAATTAAAACTGTTTGCGAATTTAGACGTTCCGCTGGGGTTTCCCATTCGGAATATTATAGAGGTATTTATTATATACTTAGAGTAGGCGTGCCAAGTAAAAGATCGTCTCGTCAATAGAGAGACAACGAGAACGAATACGAATTTATCTCTTTATATTATTGTATCCGTCAAGAACTTCACCGTCAATTAATATAATAATAATATCTGACCATCTGATCCCAAGGTAAGCAACAAGAGAACTTGTGATATGGTAACTAGACGACTGATAAACTACATATAGATGACCAGACACAGAACAAATACCTGTGCTCATCACACAAATATTTATTCCGGGTGGGAATCGAACCTACGACCCCCGGCGCAACAGCCAGATTCGCTAACCATTGTACCAACAGGTCAGTCAAGAGGGGTCAAGTCAACGGGCCATTACTGAAGAAGCGTATCACGTAAGCGTACACACATACCAAATCCATTCTCCTTCTCTTTCTACTAGTATCAACTGACATTTCACTTACATACGCGCCAACTCTATCTATAATATCTCTATGCGGGATATACTAGTCCATAATTTTAATGGTGTCTTTACATTTTGATACAAAATATGTTGCGTTATATAATATTAAAACCGTAGAGTAAATATTAAAAATATATGTATAATATTTATGCTTGTACCACTCTTCTGCTAAGTCGCTCTCTGTGTAAATACATATGTGTATTGTTAATTTATTCGATCATACTAGAATTACATTAACTATAGGAAAGTATATCGGACAAAAATAGATAAAAAAAATATTTTTCTTTACTACCAAACAATTTGATATGGAAATATTTAATTTCATTGCATTATACTCTCTAAACGTACATAAATATATATTTTTGTTTAACATAACATGCGTCACTATAAGTCTTTAACATGTTCTAGAAACAAATGAATTGTGTAACATTATCCTACATTAGCAAAATATTTCTTACAATGAAGACAAGAGGTCATACTTCAATATACCGAAAAAACTAAAAAAAACATAGTACATATTATTCAATTTTTTTCGAGGCACCCTTGAATGTTCTCATATCCAACACATCGTTACAACGAGCTATTGTGATCTAAGATCAATACGATGATTTATCATTTACCCAACTCGGCTATTCTTCACACACGGCAAATCGATTTAGTTGTCAGTGACCGGAACTACAAAAACCTTGCATTCACACAGTTCCAACAAACACAATGAAATTGTGACCGCACGGAGAACAGCGGCCACTTCAGAAAACGTAAATTTCCTTACATAACACCCTCAAATCGTAAAAACGCCAAGAGATAATATGACATCAATCATTCAACGGACGAGGTACAGCACTAGTAGTTTGACGTGAAATAATATCGCGTGTTGACCTACTTCGAGAGATTTGCATTCAGGCGGGTCTGCGGTGTAATTTATCATACTACGAGCACGCAGCAAAAAACGTATAGCCCTATATATAGGTATAATAAATACATCGTATTCAAACAAACAAACAAGCCACGATGATGAAACGCAGGAGGTTTGTCTTTTGTTTTTGGTCCTCCCACTAGCCCACGAGCATTATACGCCCCAATAAATTTAGTCAAACGTTGTGATTTCGCTAAAGACTGCAGAGAGATATTAATTTTAAAGTTTGCTCTTGGAGTTTCGCAACGCAGTCCTGTATTTGGTAGAATAACTCTAGAACAATGTTTATGGGTCTAAATTTTTTGCGCGTCTATTATACTACAAATAGCGTTACGAAAGGTTTCTTATATATAAAATATCACTCTGTATCTGATTAAACGGAAAAACGTAATGCTTGTATTACCGTAAGAGGCAGCCAGTGTAGTACCCACTACCACGTTAAACTAGTTACGTTTACGTGGTTCTAAAAAGATCTAGCTCTTCCTTTAACTTGAACTCCGTAGAGTTCTTCATAATGTTCTCTAAAGCGTGCGAAGACTATCAAACTTCACTTGGCACATCAATAATATTACCTGTATCTGTGAATTTACCACGCAATAATCACCGCATCATCAGTGATCAAATATTGAAATGTCAATTTTACGATTCGAGCGACTAATTTAAACATTTTACCTCTTATTATGTAAATTGATTTCAAATTATTGTAACTTCATGTTGATTACATTCATCAATGAATCAAATTCAGTCAAGTTGTATGTAATCGATTAGCATATTTAAATCTAACATTTCATTTATAATCTTTAATAGACGTAAATATTGCTGTTCACACCGGTAAATTTTATAGAGGCCTTGACTGGGAGCTCTAAGTAATTGGGGACAGGTGTTATAATAAATTACATATATGTACCTATACATATCAATAAGGTAATGTCTTAAAATATTCCACATAGTCAATATGCTTTGAGTTATTAATAATGAAATTCAAAGCTCTGAACGCTACTAGTATTATCCTTATATTATTATCTGTAATAAAAGTCGTTTAGCTCTACAAACGTAACAGACAGAAAGGCAGAATTACTTACATCGTTTTTATAAAATTAGTATGAAATCATCTTTACCATCTTGGAACGTCAAATTTATATAGCACGTAATTGTAAAACATAATACAAAATTGATTTATTTGTCGAAAAACAATGACAATAAATTCGAACATAACTCGAACGTCATAACTTAAAATCGAAACAAAAAAGTGAATTTTGATATTCGCCTTAATTACACAAAATAACATTTTCGCATTCGCACGTAAAAATTAAATCTTGTTTTATGCTCTCTTTTCAAGCCCAGGTCTGCAAAGCGACGTCAATATTTACGACGTGCTGGAGGCCGATAAATTAAAAAGTTACAATGCGCGTATCCCATTTCGAACAATGCGCATGCAATAAATAATTCATAAATATCTTTTTATTAATTAATAATGAAGTGATTGCCATTAAAGGCATAATAAAATCCGACCATACCTTTGTTTTGTAACAAAATACAATACGTCTTATTTCTTGTTCTGGCCATCGTTTATTTGCTCACGCGTGTTATATGAATGCATACGTTAGAAGAATTTAATAATTGAAGAATTTGTTCTGAGGTTAGGAGAAAAACAATGTGGTATGTTAGAGGACACCTTCCCTGCGGCAGAGGATTTAATATGGCATTGCCCGTTTTGAGGTGTTTGTCGGACTATAGGCGAGAGAACAGAAAGTATTAGGTCTACAGTCTCGTAGATTCATTTTGACGTACAAAAAGTGTTCTTATGAATCATTATTGAATATATGCAATTTGAATATGACCTTGAACAGTACGTCGTGGATTTATTCAATTTTTAATGAGTACATTCTTCAAATCCTTCTCCAGCATATCGCTAACTCTTCTAGAGTACGACAATAATTGTTATGGATATTTTTGGCCTCCATGGGATGCTTTTGTTATCTCGTGCGAACAGCTACTAAATCCAACTTTGCATAAAAGTAATGATGGAAAAATATTTCGAAAATACTTTTCTTAGAATACATACATATCTTCACGCCTGGGTTAGGTATGGGGTATCTAAAAACAGAGAGCACCGAATTTGAAATTTATTTCTTATGGTAATTTCTATTCAAAACAAAGAAATACTTTTAAGTCTGTTTCTAAGGCAAATAATATTTACTTACGATACAATAAAAATAATACAAAATGATAATAAAATTTAAAATAACAGGACATCTATCATATCTGTATGATAATCATGGTACATGAACACGTTAAAACTTGTAAAATTCACTGTGTAAGAAAACCACAGATGGATCACTGATTTCCAGTATCTTTGTGAAGCAGCGTGTTTTAGTAAACATCCGGTGATTTTAAAGGAGATCCCAGCCCAGAAATTAATACTAAACGATTTTTTTATCCAGTTTTTTTTTGTAGTAAATAGGCTAGCTTTAAAAACCTTGTTCCCATCACAAAACACTGCAACATAAATTATGAATGTTCAAAGTATGTATTAAATAATAAACCTTTGGAAATAACAATACCTACGTGGGCGAGACTACTAAAGCATAAATTCGTAGATAGTCCACAAATTATTATACGAGGTGTCCCTGGTAGGAAGAGAAATTATTCTATAGTTATTTGAATATTGACGAATTTGACAAGTAATTTGACAAGACAACCCAGGGAGTGTAGGTGAGTATTCCTAGACAGTGATTCACGTTCGTTATAGTCGGAAAAGCCACTAAGATCAAAAGAATAAATTGCAATCGAAAATATCTTATATAAAATCGCGCCTATAATCTCCGAAGAGATGAAGAAGGCAGGGAAGTATAGTACACATCCACGTTTCACCAGTTACGCTTATATCCCACTGTGGAATAGGTGGTGAGCCTATTGCTGTACACCTGGGCGGAAATATCTATGTGATGTAAGATTTATCAACGTATTAGGGTATGTTGATATGTAAGTTCACGATCAACATGTAGACTCCATGATTTGTACTTAGTAAATATGAAGGAGAAAAGTTAAGCGAACTTCTACCTTACTCTGAACCAGTTTCATATTACTTGTATGTATATTCGTGACATCTGTGAAGTCGGAGAAGACCGCATTGCACAGGTTTATGATGTATTCGGACAAGTTACGATGCTGTTAGCACATGCCCAACATCAGAAGTAGATTTTTTAAATTATTTGGCAATTTAATTAGTCTAGAGTACAATTAAAACTACTTCATCAAACATAATGAAAACTATAATTTTTTTAATTTTCAAATGTGGTGGTGGTTATTCGCGAGCGAGTAAATTATAGTAACGAATTGAAATTGGACCGCGTTCGCCCAACCGCATTTAGTCACGTCGAGTTTGATGCAGTTAGCCACAAATATAGTGCAATAAATTTGATATAAAATGAGTATCGCAATATAATCATTATTTATATGTAATCATTTACTAATAAATCGTCACGCCAGCACCCTTACTAGGTACGAGTAGATACAGAGCACCACACACCAAATATTATCTTCACAAACCGAACGTAACTTTTCTACAATCATCACTCTCGTTATGTACACACGCCGGTTTCACAGAATTCTGACTCTCCTATTAACCGGTATCTGATATTGTAGCGTTATATAATCATTTGTGGTATACTGTATTACTGTACTGTATTACTGTACTGTATTATACTTAAAACATCTAGAAAAAAACAAATTTTCGAAATTTCGTATATTTCGATGTCAGTATTATATTTTACGTCCTATAAATAAATAGCAATTTGTAAAATAATTAAGCCTATATTCTTAACTAAAATTTCTGTTAGCGGATTGAATGATTTTTTCTTTTAGATTTTTTTATCAACATTTTCCGGTAAAAACGATTGAAATTGTTTTAAAAATTCATTGGAAATAATGAATAAATAAATTTCATACAACATACATTTGAAAGAACAAATGCCTCTTTGCAACCAAAAAACACTGACTACATTTCAATGATACTGATATCCACCTCTTTAATGATGCTATTCTTGAAGATTAAGTTTATTTTTGTTCACACATTACTTAAACGGGTGGGATAGGTATTGGGGTAGAAACCTAATTAACAATTAAATTCGTAGGCCAGTTTTACCTCATACAGCATTATACCTGCAAGATCAGATAACGTACAAAATAATACCAGAGTCCATTGAGGCCTCAGTCCTAACGCTATCCGACTGGTCGGTACGGCGCGATAGTATCATTCTCATGTAACACTCGGGTCATTTGTTGACTCCTAGTGAGACCATTTGCAGTGTTCATTCCACATTCGTGTTAAACATACATATATTTATTTACTATTTATTTATTTAATAAATATGTATGACAATATGTGTATTTTTACTTGTATGTAATATATTATGATGCTCGTTGTGTACATATAGTATTACAATACCTACGATCGTGATTATAAGAAACTCGTTCTATCAGAAACACGTTTTACATATAAATTATTAATCAATTATTGTTACTTTGTGTCTTCAACTTAAATTCCTGCAGAGAGATACTTGAACATTTTCGTTCACATTATAGAATCAAAAGGGACATATGCGCATTGTATCCGAAACCGCGCGTAATCCACTTTGCGATACAATATATTGTTTGGCGCGCGATAATTTGATATTGATGAGATGGCGGATAAAATAATGGCGTAAACTGATATATTTATGTACATTCGTGTTTCATACACGTTACATTCACATCAATTACGGGCACATTAGTAAGATGTGTTTGACTTCTGCTAGATACATGATATCAGCAACAAATAAATTTCGATTCTCTTACTTGAGTACGGTGAACCCATCTTAATTGGTATCGATTTCTGGGAAGTATATCACACCTTCCAATTTCTAAAAGCTACGAGCATTTACAAGGATTTCTATTTTTGAAAATCAAGGACCTTCCTTGGATGGCTGGTTAAATTAGCGATTAATTAAATTAATTTAATTGCATTTATTTTATTTTATTGTAATTCAATATGTGTGAAGTGTGCTAAACCTCAGTTAACCAGTTTGAATATAGCAGTAACCCTATCCATTTCGTAACCATGCCTATAATCATAATGGTGATACTTCTGTGATATAGAATTTGCAGAAGCTGTTAAGAAATATAGACGCGTGAAAACAACTTTGCCGCCTTTGGGCAGCAGCGTACATGCTGCAAGAAGCTATGCTCTGCGATCCCCAATCCAGCCCAGCGTGATGATCATGTGCATAAACCCTCAGGGGATGCCCAGGACCCAGCAGTGGACAATAATAGGCTGATGATAATTATTATGAGAATTAATAGAATATTTAGAAGCGCTGCTTCACAATCCCCAAATGATGATGATGGGGAACATAACATTCGGAAGCCTGGAGCATATGTGACCGGTGTCACTTGTAGTTGTAAGAGCACACGATGAACTGTTGATCACAGTCGTCACAGTAGTGACTCTGATCAGTGTCAGAGTATGGACCGTGCCTGGCGTTGTTTAATTTTACTGATCTCTTGCAGTCTACAACCGCATCAGAGCTGCGACGGATCCAACGTAACGTAACTTCACACCTGTAATCCCCGAAGAGGTAGGCAGAGGAATGCAGAACACTACCACGTTTCACCGGTTACGTTTACGTCCCACTATGGAATAGGTGGTGAGCCTATTGCCATGCATCGGGCACATATCC
>DWTO01005412.1:0-10766 GCA_018244755.1 Jemadia pseudognetus
CCTGGACATTGCGACTCATGCTTACCTACAACATCATGGCTGATCACTCAAACTCAATGGCCCCTTTCAGGGCCAACCAAATGGCTCTACTTAGGGCCAACCAAATGGCTCTACTTAGGCCCACTACGGCTTTTTTCAGGACCAACCAGGCAGTCTGTATAAAAATTAAAACCAAAAATCGGAACAAATATATTAAAAATGTACTAATACCAAGAGAAAAAGTATATATGCATAAAATATTAAAAAAGTATATAATATAATGATGACTGCCTCGTTGGTCGTGTTGGTTGCAAGTGCGACTGACAATCGGGAGGGCCCGGGTTCGATTCCCGGGTCGAACACTACAAAAATTTTCTAATTTAAATTTTCTATTTGTGGTTCGGAGTCTGGATATGTGCCCGATGCATGGCGATAGGCTCACCACCTATTTTCCATAGTGGAACGTAAACGTAACCGGTGAAACGTGGGAGTGTTCTTCATTCCTCTGCCTAACTCTTCGGGTATTACAGGCGTGAAGTTACGGTAATATTTTTGTAATTAGTAAGTACCAATTGGGTAGGTGTATGATAACATAAGAATATTTGAATCTTAGATATCGCTACGTAAAACTTTAAAGCGTACAGGATTCATCTCGATATTTTCCTTCACCGCTACAATTACAGGTAGTTAATCTCAATTGTAATTAATAATGTCCGTAATAATAAAGAGTTTCACTTTTAAGGGCTTAAGTGTAATAAAAAACTGCATAATTTAAATAAAATAAAGCATATCTACTTGCTCTTTGAGTAAAATAATGTAACATTCAGAAGAAAACAATCTGAAAGACAAACTACGCCCGAAAACGTTGCCTCCAGTGAAACAAGCAATAATGTTCCACTCAATTTTAATAAAAAGAAAAATAAAACTTCAATTGAATAAGAAAAAAATTGTTAAAATTTTCAAATAAAATGTTGTAAACAAATTTGTTTGCAATTTAAAAAGTGCAGTATAAAAATTACAAAAAAAAATTGAAAAAAAATTAAAAATATATACTATACCAAGAGAAATAGGCTCTCGAGTGGATTTGAACCACCAACCTCCCGTTCAACATTACGGACGCGCTACCATTGCGCCACGAGAGCTTGTGACTACTATGAAGAATTTTCTCTACATCTCTCTTCCAGCGGACTTGTAAATACAGTACTAATTGTGTTTTATTGAAATTTTTTATAAGTTTTCAAGTATATCATACAACTTGATAAAAAATTTACAGTATATATAGAATAAATATATGGTGTGTTATTATATATAATACCTTTTACTATTTTTCAAAATTCATTCGACTCTGCATACATACCGATATTTTTTTGGAATTATGAAATTTATTTTAAGGGTATGTGCAATCACGCATTCCAATAAACAAAATACTTAACCATACAATAACCGCTTGATTTTTATATATATTTTTATATTTTTAAGCACCATCCAATTGCAAATCATTCGAGCCTATATACACAGCACGTGCTCGTATATTATTATACACGACGTTAGTTAAAAAGGAGAACTTTTCGAATTTCAAGCGCCCTTGTTCTTCGAGTGTTTTTATTGTGTATTTATAAGTAATACGAAATCGAATTCTAAAATGAAAATGTGGAATTTGACACAAAGGTTCTTTGTACGACGTAAATGAGCACTGAAAATGAATTTATAATTTATCCGTTAAAGAGGTAAAGTTGTGAATGTAATAGTTTTAATATTTGCCAGGATTGTAATAGGTGAAACAGTTATTATCTATTAGATATTTTAGTCAGGATGAAATTAAATAAATTCGTATTTACCGTTTACCGTGGTGCGGTTTATTTATTTATTCATAAATGTCTTACATGTAACGTAACAAGCATACCTAATTTGTTAGTGTAATTAATAATAATAACAATAATGAAAAATCCGATGCGCCGACGTATGCTAACTAAACATTACCGGTACAAGATTGAACCGGAAATTATAGCTGACATCCGACGTTCTCAAGAAAGCAAAAATACGAGTAGTAGTGTTAATCCTACTGCACGGTTGTCACTCGCTGTTAACGAAAACAAAAAGCGCTAATGGGTTTTCATCATTCAGTGAGAACTTTTGAAACGAAGTTATAATTCACTACTTCACTCGAAAAATCCACTATCAATTTATTTCGTTGCAGTACAGCAGACATTTCTCGCTACTGACTGTAAACTAAAGAACACTAAGTAGGTTATTATACGCTATAGCAGATGAAGTTAGCAGCCGTTGAATGACATTCTTAACTACTTAAAAACTTAGAAGAAAGCGTAGAGGCAACGCTTTTAATACGTGATTGATATGTGGCTTAGGTATGACAACACGCCTTTAGGCAGGAAAGAAGATTCATTATTAGTGTAATAAGGCCTTCGTTGTTTAACATAAAATAATATAGTGACGTTACTAATGGATGTAAAAAAAGTTGCAACATTGACAATATTTTTAATTGTAAATAATAAAATGTGTTTTGTACGTATATTAATTTAATAAACTGAAATCGATCGCAAAGGAATCCTAGTAAATTTAACATTGGAGGTACATAGTAGCGAAGTCAAAAATATAAATAATTATAAAAGTAAAATTTGTATAGTACACAGAAATGCATGTAACTTTGTAATTTTTTACATACACACAAGCAAGATTAACAGAACAAAACTCCTAATATAAACAACAAATTTTTATAGGCCACTGTATTGTTCGAAGCCAATTTGTTTCAGAAAATCCCTTCCGCAGATGGAGCCTAATAAAATATTTCTTGTTACGTATCTTACATTTGCCCGCATTCAACGAAAGGGAACTTAGAAGACGGGTCTCGAGAGATATTCTGAAAGCGTATAAAGTTCTGCGCGAAAGAGTATAAAAGCGTCTATTGCTTTTTGCTGTTATATTGAGCATCAAGTACCGGGACAGATATCTCTGTAACGATATATACATATTAATATGCGGTAATCGAATTAGATTACCAAAACTATTGTTTCATTAGAAACAGGGTAACAGAAGGTCATTACAATGATAGTAATATTCTTAACGCTCTAGTACGCAATATCAGCTGGTGTTCTTAAAATTAAAGCGACTTCGCAGTTTCAAACAAAACACTTCTTATTCGTTGAGCCGATAGCTGATCGTCATCAGTCATCGTGGTGAAAGTATTAGTCGCAATGTCCAGGATACGCCGGACAATACACGTTCGTACTTAATGAGGTATATTCGCTCGGGGAGGCTAGTTTCATGCGCCCCATGTCACGTGACATGGACCTCAAAATCTAGGAATTAAAAAATGAATGAAGTTCTAGAATTTTCTCGAATGCGGTAGAATACCAGATTGAAAACGCGTGATCTGTACTAGTTTTACTTTCGCCATCGATCAGGATGTGCATAATTTAATAAACACCAATAAACAATAATTACATATTGGAATCAGTGTAATAAATATATATTGCTCTTGTATTACCGATATGTCAATTTACGTAAAAAAAAACCTAATTTCACGCCTATAATCCCCGAAGAGGTAGGCAGAGCAATGTAGTACACTCCCATGTTTCACCCGTTACGTTTACGTCCCGCTATGGAATAGGTGGTGAGCCTTTTGCCAAACACCGGGCACATATCCAGACCCGCGCCAAGAAAATCTAAATTAGAAAAACTTTGCAGAGAATTTAGTAATATATATGCGTATATTGAAAAAAAAATGTAATGATCCTCATTTAAGAAAGAAAATTTAAATTAAGGAAACTAAAGACAAAACACGTGGTAATACGTCTGCAAAATTACTCTTCCATTTGTGAACTACTCCTAAATAAGCAGGTATTGAAACAATACAAACTTTACCTGCAGTTTATATAAATTGTTGCTGCACAGTCGCGAACTTTAATATCAGACGAGTTTCAAGTAGACACCTCGCGGATTAAATTCCTTAAGGAACGAGTAACTGCATTTTGTTTACATAGATCGTAAGAGAATATGACTTTGATATATGAATAACTATTTGTTTATGTAATAATGTATAGCATATATTTACCTTAATTTTACAGTGATTCTGTGGCATCTTCGAATAAAAACCGTCAAACCATTTTATATAATATATTTTATTTATTTTGTCATGCTTTATATATTTCAATTTAGGTCATAAAACAAGCTGATTTGAATACATATACATACATATCTTCCGGACAGGTCCTTTATGGAGTAGGCAAAGGGCACCGAGCGCCAAATGTCTCTATCCTTACAGGCCTACCGCGTTTTTTCTACGTTCATCACTCTCTTCATACAAACACGCTGGTTTCGGAGACTAATTTGAATACTTATTAATCATTATCCAACCCTTAGGTATTAAATTGAAATGGGGAACGAAAATTTGTGTTTTATTTGTTTAGGACATGAACAAGATGGACAGCGGGAAACAATAATCAAAGTTTTACTCAGAAACTTTTACGTCGCTGAAGTTTTTTGTAACCCAAATAACAGTAGTGATTCCATAGCATCGAATAGTACAATTACTACCAAACACAGCTATAATCAAATAGTACAACTACTATCAAATCCAACTACCATCAAATAGGACAACTACTGTTCAATACTATCGAAGGCGAATTGCAATGCTCTGATGCGAATGTCAAGGGCTTAAACAATCTACGTACATATGTAGATTGACAACATTAGGTCCGAATTCCGACTGCTATAAACACATTAAGGTTTTTGCTATCGAAACGAAGCATACTGGTAAAGGATGAATGTCACCTCTGTGTGAGTGTGTAAATGCTATGACTGTAAGAAACCTGTAAGTGAGTGGTTAAAATTCCTAACAAATGAAGATGTTAAATCATAGCCTATGTGACTGCCTAGACATAGGCAAGAACATGCAAACATACCTACGTACCCATACGTACAAAAATAATTGTATGTCATTACAACAAACACACGCAAATACGCTAGCACGATCGCACGCACGCTCGCTCGCTCGCACGCACACACGCACACACCCACATGCACACGAGCACATAAGTACACCCACTTACATAAGATAATTATATGGTAATGTAGAATTTAAGCTCGTATAATGTTCATACCAACTTATATCATAACTTAATGCATTGAAACTAAGAAAAACTAAAATATTTTTAACACGGGCACTGTGCTTAAAAAAAGACCCTGGCGTCTACCTATAAAACGTATTTTTTTTTGTTACAAAACAAAGAATTTTATTATTATTATAAATATTTCCACTTACGTGAGCTATTAATTAATTTAGTTTTTGTCATTAAAATTATAGGTGCCGAAATTGCATTCTCCGTGAATCGCTGTAACTAATTGTAACAATTAGCTGAGTTATGCAATTACGACTATCTACGTAATTTGAAGACGTCAGCTATAACTAGGGCTTGTCTATATAGACCACGGTACATTACTCGGATGGTTGATCCCTTTGTACGGTGGTCGAGAACGTAGTAAGTGCATTACGTTCTCAACCACCGTAAATTGTTCAAATTGATATTAAGGTCGTATCCATTCAGCCATACAATAATTAGATAACTAACTGTCAATTAACGAACATTGTATTATATAGAGCTGACTATACATATAATACAATTTTCGTAAATAAAAGAATTTTGTTCCGAATATTATTTCCATAATGATCCCGTGCTGAAATAACCCAAATCGATATTAGTAGTGGTAATTAGTAATAATGCAATTAGGTCTCAAGTTGGGCATTTATGTAGAGTCAACAATCTCTGCAAATACTTAATTGATTTGCTTAGAAACGTACATCAGTTAATAATTAAATGACGATTTCATACATACGCTTAATTTTAGCAGATATTGCTAATATTCCTATGTTAATAAATAGTAGTATTGGTTTTGTAAATCGATCAATGTTTGTATGGATTTATTATGTAGAAATACGAAAACAATTAACGTGATTAATGTTTATTTCCAGGTCCAGGCAATAAGTTTTAGATGGAGTAACTAATATAAGCTACATTCGCTATGCCTATACAAAGGATCACCGATTGCCGTTAGCCATTTATTTAAAATAAATTAAGCATCATTGTAATTACAGAATGATATGGAGTTTCATTCGCCGCTTCTTTTCCATAGCGAGGACTTTCCCGAAGCGGTGGTAGTTTCATGTTGACTTACAAAAAGTGTTCTAATGAATCAATTTTGAATAAATTATATTTGAATTTGATATGATGAGAATGTGTAATAAAGGCATTTCAGGCTGTCTTAAGGCAGAATCTTGCTTCGCACTACGTCCCGTGTAATGTCTTAATCTTCTTTGTTTACTAGGTTTAACCTCGACTTTGCATGTAATCAAAGCTGGCTTTACCTCTTATCGTAATAATAATAATTTTGATTTCGATTTATGAAAAATTTCATAAGCTGTTATTGTGTAAGGCAATTGAAATTTCGTTGAAATAATTACTCATTTGTTTGCAAATTTATTATCATATTATTGAAGAATATCAATACAACGTGCCAGTAACTGTCTTGATAACTATAATATTGTCACCAATTGTCATCGTCGGCCCATTTATTGATTCAATTTCGACACGAGTACCCCTCATTATGAAAAAGATTAAGACATTATAGTCAGGCACCTCAGGCGTCAGGACTAAAGTTAACAACCCCAGGTTTGAAATCTGAAGCACTAGGATATCACTATTTATAAAGTTGTACACGAATAACATTCCTGCAACAGTAATAATTAATCCTGTCAACAATATCAAAACACAAGTGGGCTGAGCAATGTTTGTGACAAAAGTGACACTCAAAGTAAACTCAGAGACTGAAGTGGTTACATCACGTATACTAACTTTCGCAACGAGCTCGAGACAAAGCACACGCGTATCAAATCCCGCTATTTAAATGTGATAATACAGCGGCGAAAGGCAGAATGCTGCAGCGCCTCAGCGCCTCGTATACGGCGCATGACGACGAATAGGTAATGAATCTTCGGAACAGTCACTCGAACTTAGTGAAGAAAACAAACTTGTGCTTGTAAACTCTCAAGTGAGTATACAAAGGCGATGAGCTACCGACACATTCTAACACAAAACTTTTGAATTTCAATAAGAAAGCTGAAGCGTAATATATTTGCAAATTTTATGTGTACATGTATTTGACTATTCCACGTGTTATATCACTAACATATCTGCATATTTACGTGGGATACAGCATACAGCATACAATGTAGTTTACAATTTGTATGCGAGGTAAACGCAAGTAGGGTTGCTTTTTTGTGCTACTTAAACACCCATATTACAAGTATAAGCATGAAATCCCTGTATTCAAACGTGATAATGAAATGGCAAAGGCACATTGTAGCGACGCAAAGCCTCGGATGCGGCGCATAAGTTATAATGATGAATGCTATGAGCAATGTCTAAATTTTGTCACAATGAAAATAAACAGCAGCTCGTTGACAAATAACACAATTATTATAAAAAATGTAACATTAAGTTCATCAATGAATAAAACTGCTTTGGTAACTTATAAATTACTACGTATAGTAAAAAGTGTTAGTGTTTTCCACTGCCTACCACTTTAGGGAATACGGGTGTGATGTTACATTAAGGTATCATTTACATCTACGTACGATGAGCTCATGATTGCTAATTTTGTTAATACATCAATAAAATTACCAATCAATCTAAACGAAATTTATGAAATATGTGAAATACGATGAGCTATAAGATAGCTGTAGGTACATACGAGTACATATTACTGTAAATAAAAATAAGTACGACTTATCGACAAAAGAACTCAGCGGCATATTATGTGACGAAGCGTGCACGTTCAATCTTATGACTTAAGTTAAATGTGATAATGAACCGAGGAAAAGCGGAAGCGGTGCTTGCGGTTGATACGGAGCATGACGGCGAATAACCAATGAATCTTCTTATCACAATTTAAAGAAAATACAGTTGAAGTTACTACAATTGGGGTAAGAAGATGAAGGCTGGCCCAGATGTTCTTGTTTGAATGAAACTGAATTGCAGAGATGGATTATTATCCATCCAAATACATATATGCTCTATCCTAAAGTAATGTTTATATATATATACTAAAGATTACTATAGGATAGGATAGGCATATATATATATATATATAGGATTAATAATAAATAATCGAGCATTTCTAATTAAGTATCTAATAGATATGTGAATAGTTCTGAATATTAATGGAAGATTAGGTTGAAGTTTTGTCATTACATTCAGGTGCAAATTAAAACTAATTTATATGAAGTGCAAATCAATTTGCATTATATGTGATTAGCTTCAGAGTACATTTATCCTTAAGCTAAAAACGTCTACAACCACTGTGTACCATTACACATGGATGGCTTAAAATATTTACATGAAATATTAAATGTTACTCCACATCCCGAATACCGCGAAAGTTTCAAGTGAGACATTATTATAAAATGAAAAACGTACCTTGATGCCTATTTAACTTATTTTCTCATGAATACTCTTCAACCTTATGAATATTGGATACTTCGCAACAGTTAAGTATATTTAAGAGAGGAAAAGCATTCGTGTAAATCCAAGTACATTAATGTTGAGGGTAAATTGAGGACAGGAACTTTATAAAATTCTAATGGAAATTGTGAACCAATTGATATTCGTCGAACTATTGTCGTTTACATATCTATTATCTTCATAACTAATAGTAACATCAGAACTTTAAATCCCGAAGAGGGAGGCAGAGGAAAGTATTCAGTGCACTCGGATGATTCAGTTACGTTAACGTGGGACACATTTCCAGACTCCGTGCCGCCACTGAAAAATTTAAATTAGAAAAATCCAGTAGTGCCAGACCGGAGATTTGAACTCATGGCCTCCCGATCGGCAGTCGCGCTTGCAACCAACATGACCAACGAGGCAGTCAATCTATTATCTTCGTGTCAATGCGAATCAATGGTCAATATTAGACGGCTAATTAACCAATGGTCAAAGACGATTACAAACCAAAAGGTTTATATCAAACCAGTCTTTACATAAATTCAAATTTTAAGTCCATTAATTTATTCTCACTCATCAACTGTTTATTCAATCCCTACTCTGGATGAACAAATGAAAATTTTGAAATGTCCAACATAAGTATTGGAAAGGAAATAACTTGATGAAACTGAGATATATGATATATGACGATATTTAAAAGTAGAATGTGTGTATAGAAAAATAAGATGCGCTACTACCCTTTTGCCTGCTGCACATTTTGAAAAGCAAGAAAAATGAATGCGGAATATCAAGAAATCACCTGAAAGGCAATGCTCAAATGCTCGATTTAAAATACGCGATATATTTTAAACTCGTCGGTGTACTGTGAAGACGACAGAAAATATTGTGGTACGGTAACTGGCGAGTTTGGCATTTGCGTTTTGCATTTGTATTGAATACGATCGACAAATAAATTCACATGTTGGAGGAAATTGTAGAACTGACGCTATTCGTTTGTTAAACATTTAAATTTATGAAACATTTTTTATTCGTTGATTATGAAATATTTAAACTAAATCAATAATCGGTCTGTGAATTAATATTTGTCTAAGATATTAATTTGTTGTGACTTTCATAATAGTATCAATTATTATCTTTAATTTAAAAATGAGCATATTTTACGTAACAGGATTCAAAAGTACATAGCACATTTTATACATATACATACATATCCTCACGCCAGGTCTCTTGCTGGGTAGGCAGAGAGCACAGAGTGCCAAATATATCTATCCTTACACACCTGTCGTGCCTCTTCCATATTCATCGCTTTCTTCATACACGCACGCCGGTTTCGGAGGTTTTCTATTTCCGAGTTTACATGTACATACATATTTCTTATTTATCATAATCTAATGCTCCTACTAATCCCAATCAATTATTTTTCAATTTGATGTCGATTGTAGAAAATCACGGGGGATAAACAATGTGGGATAAACTACAATTTTATCATTGGATATATGTACGTATTGTATCCTCTAATGGAATTTTATTTTAGGATATACGTAATGTCCTTTAATGGAAAGCTTAATTGGTTTACACAGAGAGCAGAACAAATATAACCATAGATATAGAAGTAAATTAAATAACAGAAAAATCTGTTAACAATATAAAATTACTATATTGTATTCCAGGTTCTAAGATACGAATTATCTTTTAAATACTTTCACTTATTTAAAATAGATAATTACTGGTGCATTAATTAGTGGGTGCTCGAATGTAGTCGTATTCAGGGCGCACTTATAGTTATTGCCACATATCTATATAGTTTTAAATAAAGAAAAAGTGAAAGAATATTTACGTCCTATAAATCTAATTCGATTTGACAAATGAAGTTACAAATACAATGGTAAAACCTAAGTAATTTTTACCATAATTTTTTTTAGAAAGACTGATAGCGTCCTTTTGTCTGCAGTGTTTGAACTGATCTTGTACGTTTTAAGTCTATCGACGTCAGTAGCAGGAAACTCGAGTGCTTTTGGAACATAAAGTTTCCCACTGGGCGGAGCGAGCCGCTGCTTCCCGCGTTACCTATTCTACGCGGTGAATATTACACGTGCAGTGAGCTAGAACCTCAGTGGAAAAGATGTTTTTAGAACATGATTTAAAATAGCACTATGTGCAAAAATGATAAATGGCACGAGATAGAATAGACTTCAATATTACGTGCAGATCACGTGTTACTTACCAGTTATTTAGAGTAGGTATGGAGTTTTATAATTGAAGAAAATA
>DWTO01005413.1:0-10762 GCA_018244755.1 Jemadia pseudognetus
CGTAGTTCCAGAAAGTGTATGTCCATCGTAGGTTTAAGTTCATACATATATCCCCTTTGAGAAGACCTTGGTCCTATGAAATGTCATGCCGATGGTACCTTAGTAAAGAACCACATGCTTTAGCGTCTTTAAGTAATTATTAAAGAGCATTATATTCAGCCGCAGTACATGGTTGTTGTAAACTTTATAATCATATTATTTGCCCTAAAATCACAAAAATAGTGAGTTCAGCTATAAATTAATTATTCCTTCTCTATTTTTGATTTAGTTATCAGTAGGTAATGATTAAAATAACAATTATTATCCATTCGTTTAGTCAGCTAGAGTGGATAGATCCGTTGGCCACGGCGTAATCAATAACAATAACTGTTTGGTTACGAAATTTAAATTCGATACGTCAATTAATTTTCGATGTATCGAATTTAATTTAAAAAAATGTTTCGTGCTTTTGATTACAAAAAATTTGCCAGTTTAGTAATCATTGTTTAAAAAAAATTATTATACAAATGGTATGGTAATCAAATGTTGAGTTTAAGATTTTCACATGCCTGTTAAAATAACTACATATTTGTACAGTGATGCTAAAAGAAATTTGAACATCTATAAAATTGTTACGGAATATCTTATATAGAATATAGTTTTATACGCCAGTATATTTCTCTTCCGTCTACAACTTTGACCTTTATTATTATTAGGAATATTTAAATTAATCATGTTTTATTAACATCCCCTGCATTGTCTTATTGACATGTCCTTTTCACAAACATCTACTACATCCACATATGAATTCCTGTAAATCTCTAGCTAACCTTGTCTATCTATCCCAACACATCTATCCCCACACATCACATAATGTCTTATTACCATCTCCCCACAGCTTAGTGTGAATAATGTACCAACGTATTGCTTAAATATGTACATACATTAATACCTTGAATAAAACAAAAGAATAATAAAAACGGAATATCGCGTACAGGGAGATAAAAATGTTGTTTGATACAATTTATAGCTTCATCAGATATTTAATGTGGATATATGAGAATGAAAATGTCAGATTTTTTAATATTATTTTTATATAAATCTTGACGGTTCAGTTAGTTAATATTAAGAGTGACGCACATTAATGGACCCTCGGGATGCGCTTAAGTGGTCCCTAGACCAAGCTATTCTGTCTCCGAACAGCCCACTTCGTAATTTAATCAAAATGAATGGGATGTGCCAGATATGAAATATTTTAGTGGCGGACCTTGATTGAAGGCAATCTGGATTGCCTACAAGATTACCTGCTACTAGGTACAACTCATAGCGTACAAGGCTTCTACGCTTTACTACCACTAGCATACAAAATTACTACTAGCATACGAGATTACTACTTGCTACTACTAGTACTACTAACATATTCTTATTATCACGTAAAGAAAACTTTGTTGAATTTTTGAACGCATTAGTGTCTAACAGTCGTATTAAAAAATGTTTTTCCAGATTCGAATCCTCGAGTATTCGTCATGTGTAATATAAAAATTCTTTTATTTTGATCATATTGTAATCAAGTTTAAGTTTCAGTGGCTTCAACTTCAACTTAAGCATGGGTAACTTGGGTAAAATGGGTAACTTAGGGTGCATGCAAGGATCCTCCTCGACCAGCGACTATATCTAATTAAGTACATACACTGCCCGGCGCACCCTGTACATTGCGCCTAATCCTTTCACCACGTTGGCTTAAGAAGACTTAAGCACGGTGTGATTAATTCGCTTAGTCTATAAGGATATAGAAAATGTGTGAACATAGCTTACATCGCGTCAATAATAAAACGTGTTCGTATTTTGAAATTTTAATCACGTATAACTCTTTGATCAAAACTATAAACGTTTTAATTAGTAATGAGTCAATAGTATTTTTCCATTTTTAATGTTATTTGTCACACATCCATATCTTAAAATTAAACTAAAATGTATTGTTTAATAATCTGCAGATATTCGGATCGGGTTGTCATCGGCAGCAAGACAAATTCCATTTAATTTATTAACAACGGATTACAGCTAACAAACGTCAGAAACAGTTATAAAATTAATTGATTTACAATTCATTACCGCAAAGTAATTACTAATAACTATCTACTACTCTCAATACCTGCATATTTATTTTAACATGTTCATTACAGTACTTTTTCTATGTTTATGTTCTTACATATTCATTGAAGAATTTCACAAGATTGTAAAATAGTCTTCCCTCCGACGATTCCTTCGAAGCGGTCGGATTTTGTCCGTAATGTAATAAATTCTATGGGCGAATTTAAATTTTACAGCTCCGCTCAATTTTTACGACTTTTCCTTTTGATATCGAGAAAAGTTACTTAACTTTGACACTTTTTATGTCAAGTCTTTGTTATTTTTACGCCTGTACAGTAAAACACAGCAGTGCGTATCATATGTATTTTTAAGTGGTGCCGTTGGAGTTATTGTCTGTATAGACTGGTCTATTCGTTCATTAGGTTGGGGACTCTGACTGCTGATTCGCATCTTGTGGGTTCGAATCCCACACAGAACAAGCAATTGTTTAATGAACATGATCATTTATTATTTATTAAGAAGAAATCCAATTTTGTAGATTTAACCTGTTAGGTTATGTAAGGATAGAGGTTTTCGGTACTTAATGCTTTCAGCCTACCCCGTAAAGAACCTGGCGTGGTGATACAATAGCAACATTATAAGGCTTCGACTAATTTCCCGGCAAAGAAATATGCTAATTCTTTAAATCCAAGTATACACAGTCTTCAATACGAAGATATAAATTCAACAGCTATAACGCTTGAGGAAATTTTTGCCGAGCGATTTTAGCAACAGCCGTAATGGTTTCGAAACAATCAGGTCGCGTTCCAAAGTATCGTATGTGCGCGAACGAAACTTGGCGTGATTGGAAAACTTGCCACAATCCAAACGGCTATATCCCATTTGGATTGAAGGTTGTCTCTCAATAACAATTTGCCCAGTTCGTCCCATTTGGATTTATAGAATCACAGTGCCAACTATTACATGCAGCTTATTTCTCGTACTTACATGTAATTACACGTTATATATTTTTTGTAAGTACTGATAACACTAAATATGGTGATGTACGTAAACGATGGCTGTGACGGTCTAATGGTTCAGAATCGGCCCCCATTCTAGAGGTTCTCGATTCAAATCCTGGTGCACCTCCTTTTACACAATTATGTACATCTTAAAATTTAATGTAACATGATATAACAGTGGCGGAAAACGTTGAATAAATTTGCACATTCTAGAATTGTTCATCCTGTACTCGAATAATCTACCGTTGAGCAGTAAAGTAGTTGAGTATCGCGCATCGCAATGAAAGTATATCCTAATTTTGAACATACTCGTAATTATATATTAAACATACTCGTAATAGCTCTTATCAATGTACCGCTTTTAATACTATAAATATCGTCAAAGCAACATATACGTAAGTATAATTGCGCGAAGTATAAGTGACCTCTGGCGAATGAACTACAGGCAATGAACATAAATAATTTCAGATTAAGATCCAAGGCTATATTCCACATGCTACTACAACCTTGGAAATGAGATATGTTAAAAAGGGCGATATATTTTTAACATAGCATATTGTAAAATGTAATCTTGTTGTTGACACGAGTATTCATATATCTGACTTGTGTCCAGGCACGGCTTAAAGGCCTTCACAGACGGAGCTATAACATGCAGGAACGTACATACATATTTATTCATCATCACCTGTGTTGACTGGTAGAAAATGGCAATTACAATTAAGTGTGCATTTTGTTAGCAACAATAAGGGACAAATAAGTAAATAAATAGCTTCACGGCAGGTTTCTCATGGAGTAGGCAGAGAATACCAACTACCAAATATCTCTAACCTCACACACCTTCTGTGCTTCTTCTTTATTCATCATTCTTTTCACACAGGTTTCAGAGACTTCTGACCGCTCCAGCAGCAGCCAGTGTATAAAGATTTTGTGCCCTCATATTATATTATAGCCAACTACCACAGATGTTAGCTACGCTGTAATTTATCTGTGCCCTCATTATCAGCGCACTAATATGTCTTGCTAAACCGAAATACTACAATACAATAAATTGTAATACATATATTGCTTGCTATAATATATGTATATTATAACCCGATCTGTAGCTACCTTTAATTCTATTTGAGCTTGGAAACAGTTATCGCATACCCCATCTACGGTTACTTGATTTTCATAGAATAATAAACATTCAGTATATTTGTCGTCGTACTTAAAATAAGCCTTGTCTTTACTGGAACAATATTGACAAAGCTAAACATTGTGATTATGTTTGAATATTCTTGTATTTTTTTTATTCGGGCAAATATGAAATATTTAGCTCTAACGGATGTGTGTTGAATATTATTAAACCTTGTCAAGGTCAATGTCCTTCAAATAATTATAATCTGAATTTTGATTACACGTGGACGTGTAGTAAATACTAATAGATAAAAATACTTATAGGCAGTCGTTGAAACAAAAGGATTCCTTACCAGATGAATTCCATCTCTATTACCGTATTAACGAATTGTCGGAATTGCGTAGCGGGGATAGCTACGCCTCACCATCTTAATTTTGCTACGCCGATTGCTACGACTACGATTCAGTACAATTATGTATTCATATTTCTTTATTAAACGTACTATATATGTATATTTGGTATTCGTATTCATGCGAACTTTTTGTAATTCGTACAATTTATATTTGGTATTTGTATTCATGCAAGCTTTTTCTCATACGTAGGTACGATGTATAGTTTGTACTCGATTAGTTCACGCGTTATCGATAATCGCTGAGAGCATCTGATTAGTTTTCGCACAGAATTTTAGGCAGAAAACATGTGCGTTTTAAAGCTCAAACGTAAGTCGCTGGAACGATGAACGAAAATATTATGATAATAACGTAGAATATGTTTTTTAAATCAACCAACTGGCAAATGACTAGAATAGAATACTCGTAGACATAGGCTTAAACATTCTTATGATCACCTAACTGCCGAGTCCAGCACGAGCTTAATATTGTATTATATTATTATTACACCGTTGCACCAGGACCACGACGCAGTAGCCAGAGAACACCAATTGCCGATTATAATGTCCTTAATTTTAAATCTTTCTATTCATCCATTGCGTATACATAAATATCTAAGTAAACCAATGAAAGCTATAAGGGTAAGATCAATAACGAAGTACTTTAATATACGGCGCACGTGTTCGACTTACTGTGTTTACATACAAAACGATGTGTGTTAAGTTTCCTAAAGTTGCTCACTTCGCCGTAGTCCCTGGGCATGTGAGTTTCGCTGTATTGTGCGAAGTTTTAGGGCACTGTAAACTTCTTGGCTGCCCCGTTTATCGTCTCTCCATCCATCACAAAGGCACACAAACTTCGACAACTAAATAACGCACACGTTTTGGTTTCTTTGACATTCACATAGCGGTTTTTAGATGTGTGTGTGCACGATAAGTGTACTTGACATCTATTGTAATGTTATGTGCTATGTTTCAATTAGTTTAGTAATATTTTTATAACCTCTCGACCAACGAAGTAGTTGACTGTCTCATTGGTAGTGACGGTAGCAATCCTGACTGCTGATCGGGAGATCCTGGGTTCCAATCCCGGACCGGGCGCGCTCTTGGATTTTTTAGTAGTGGCCCAGAGTCTGAATATGTGACTGGTGTATGGCAACAGACTCACCTCCTATTCCATAGTGGGACGTGAAAGTAGTTGGTGAATCGTGGGAGTGTACCTCTGCCTATCTTTTCGGGGATTACAAGCGTGATGTTACATGAAACCTAACATCACGCCTGTTATCCCCGAACAAGTTATGATGTTACATGATATTTCTAAATTGTACGTTCCATTGAGTAACAACATAACATCGCGCCTGTATTTCTTCGAAGAGTAGGTAGATGAGTGGTACTCCCACGATTCGACAGTTATATTACAAGTTCAATGAAATAGGAGATGAGCCTATTGCCTTTACGCAGCGAACTACTCGTAATATGCCAATTAAAAAATTACAAAAATATTTTAAAATTCGAACAAAATATTAGAAATAATTGTGAAGATCGTTGAGCGGAATGTTACACCCATTCCCGATAATGACGGCAAGATATTGCGAATTTCCAATTCATATTATTCAGCTATTGACCGTTGTTTGTAACAGCAGTTACCAACAAAATAGAAGGGAGAACACCACTTTATTTATACCCCAAAGTTAGTAGACCGCGCTGCAATTAATTTCCCATCTGTATGTTAAACTTCCGCTGCGTTAATATTATAAAATAAACCACCGCGGTTGAGCACCTTTGATGTAGATCTGTTTACAGTTACATGTTTTACTGCTACAAAATTTGAAAATCGAATGTCTTTATTTTTAAATGGAAATGGTTGTAATTACCATTTTAGTGCCAAGTGACCAGTATTTCTACATATTATTACTTTACCATCATACCAGATGCCTGTCAGGGTAGCCATAGAAAACAGACTACCACAGAAATATTACAGAAATTGCAAACGTTACATTAGTATAAGTGTGTATATATAAAAAAAGTAACCGTAAATCTTCTGATCTGTCTGTTATATTCACAAGGATACATATAAAGTACGTACGGTAAATCTATTTCTTGATAGTTTTGCATAACTATGCCCTATTCGAAATTGAATAGAGCGGATATTCGTACAACTGGAAAGCGAGCGGAGATAAATCATCCCCGCGAAAATATAGCCTCGAGCGCGTTCAACTGAATATTTTCAGGTGAAAATCGTAATAGGTACCTATACTGTAATAGACAAGTACCTATGTAATCTATACCTACTTGTGTTATATATTTCTGTTTTGGCGTTTTAGTTATTTAGAAGGTAGGCTTAGTATTATAAATAATTATACGTTCGTACATAGTGATATTGATCAATCCTTGATTAATTAATTCTGTTTTCAGCTTGGTTTTTGAAATGTTTCCATCATTAGTCTTGTTTCCAATCCACCTTTGTATTCAGCTCTCGTCAAGCAAACCTTGGCTCAAAAAAATTAGAAAACTGTCATTTTTCCTCTTTATCATGATCATGAGACTTTCTCTCTTCATTGTTGGAATTAAAGTCCAGCTACCGAATTTGTTAAGATCCGTTGGGTTTGGAGGGACTTAGATATATGTAGGTATATGTCAAAACAATAATTTTGAACTAAGATAATTATGTGGCTATACTAATGATGCGGTACTGGTGTCTTCAGAGGAGTAAGCAGGGAAAAATGTTCGCGCTGTTACCCGTAGGTACGGAACAGGTTTACACGTCACTTATCACTAGCGCCGGATGCAGCCGCCGGCGCGACCGGCGACGCGGGGCGGCGCCGCGCCCGAGCCGAGCGCGCGTCGCTTGCCCTGTTTCATACGTAATTTTACGTCGAAACACCTGAATTGTTTTGTTTCTATGTTACTAATATAGTCTAATATGAGAATAATGAATGTAGACGAAGACGACAGGTCTGGAGGGTAGAGGTATTTGGCATTCGGTGCTGTCTGCCTTCACTGTAAGGGACATGGCGCGATAATTTTGTAATAATAATATAATCTAATATCCTATTTCTTGTTTTCTACTGTTCTAATATATCATTCTATACATGAAATGTTTGTTTTATTTGTTCAATTAAAATAGATGTTAACAATTTGTATTACGTTATTGTAGAAACACAATTCGCCTCTTTCCTTCAATAACGTGATAAGTTATTAAGAGTTAGTTCAGAAAGTATCACGTTATTGAAGAAAAGAGGCGACATGATTATTTATTTTATATGCAAGGTTTTGTAATTTCTAAGAATACATTATTATTAATTTTTCTTTGCATAAATGCGTATATTTTGTATGTAAGCAATGTATTTATCAAATTTTCTAATATAATCTATATCCGTAGGTCATCTATAATTATAAAACATAACATCACGCCTGTTATCGCCGAAAAGGTAGACAGAGGAGTGTAGTACCTACACTCCCACATTTCACCGGTTACGTTTACGTCCCACTATGGAATAGCTGGTGAGCCTATTGCCATGCGTACGACTACGAGCATACTGTTGTGTTTATATACTATTTCGCACAGAAAGTCTACGTATAAATAAATTCCGTATTGAAATTTAAAAATTGCTTGTGACATCGTATGTATTTATATGTATATTTCAATTTTATACGACAGTCATTTTCGCTCTCGCCGGATATGGCCCGCGGCGGTTCGGCGACACACGCCCAATAGCGGACAAGCCTGCACGTGTGCGAAACATTTCACTGAATTAATTCGACATAAAATAAAAGGCAGGCGATGTTTCAATCAAGTAATGAACTGCTAAAGTTTGATAATCATAATGACAACAAAACACGATAACGTTAAAATTAATAATCATAATGATGACAAAACACGATAACGTTAAAATTAATAATCATAATGATGACAAAACACGTATCACGATAGAGTTAAAATTAATAATTCATTAGTGAGCCGAAAGTATCCATTAGCGAATGATCGAAGATCATGTTAAACAGTGGAGTACTAGAGTTTAATGACGATGATCATAATGGTACAATAGACACACCGTGTTAGCACTGAGAGTGATGATGTGTCAATGGTTAATTCTAAGACCGCTGATTTAGTTTTCGTCGAATTCCAATTAATTGTCCATGACCCGCAACGACTATTTCACAAGCTGACAGAACGGAGCGCGCATAAATTCATTGGTCCATTCAAACATAAAATATTCCAGCTTCCATTTGTAGCCGGAACGTGGATTATTGCATTACGGCACATGCAGCCGGAGCGCTGGCATACCGGAGATGCTTTGTTACGTTAAGCAACGTTGACTGCTGTTAACTATGTGATGTGAAGCCAGTAGTAAAATGTTAATTGTTAGTTCTATACACTGAACCATTGTTCCAACGACAACAACTATACTTTGATTCACATAAGTATGGCTGCAATTATAGTTACACTAATATACCTCGAGAATTAGCAAAAAGAAGACTGTTGGTTCATATTTTCCTTTTTATTTCTGACAGGTAGATATTTCTGTTTCTACGTTCGCTCTCTCTATTTCCATGTTATTTCAATTACGCTGCGGCGCACTAAAAAAAATCCATTTGCAGCTACTAGGTAGATTGCTTTTCAGCTCGCCATGTGAACTATGACGGATTATTGGATTGTGGTCAGCGCTAGTGCTGCCTCTAGTGTGTAAAACTTTCAACTCGCTTTGCGTATATCACGATATCTTTATTTTTACATATATCATATAATGTTTCTCACTCGTTTGAAAAATGGACAAATTTTTATGTTTCTTTGAACAGTCATACTGCTGCGATAATACTTTTAGATACAATATATATATCGTTTAGTGAAGACGTACGACATTTTGTAAGGTAAGATTTACACATTCATCACGTTTTTTAAACTTTACAGATTTAATTTTAGAGACAGAGAAGAATTTAAGAAAACATTTAATGATATTTACCATAAGCAGGTACATGGCAATATATTGAGTTGTAATTTTTTTTACGTTCTGTACCTATAATTAAAAATTATTAATTCTGACAATAATTAGTCCTATGAAGAGCCGTACGCTCTTCACAACAAAAGAACTTTTTCTCGCAGACAAAGTTGTTCGAATAAAACAAAAGGCAGGAGATGGAGATAATTTTGTTCATAACTCCTTGAAAAATTGTTTTCGACAGTTAAATTTATTAAAGAAATTTTGATTCGAAAAATAGAAGAATGATCGGAGTTTGACGTAACAGCCAATTTTTTTTACATTCACATAAGGTCATAAAAATAACGATAACAGGTTAAAAACTGACATTATAACATACGTAACATCACACCAGATTGACAATATAACATGTTATCAGTTATCCCGCTACACTGTTATTTTGTTATAGTGTTAATTAGTACAATTCAAGTGAATAAATATATATTTTTAACAATGACGTTATTAGGTTAGATTATAGTCGTGTTGAAATTATAACACACATAAGTTTCAAAAGTAAGACTTAAAACTCCTTATAAAACGTTCAAAACGTTCAAGATTAACTCATTTCCCTTTAATCTGAAATACAGCAGTAAACTGCCGCTTTGCAGCTATTTTTTTACACCAGTGATATTTCCGCAATCGATCTCGGAACATTATTTAGGGTTTATTCTCTGTTTTAAGAACGACATGACTTTGAGGACATAAACATTTCAATTCTTTCATAAATATGTAAATGTCGTTAAAGTTAAACCAACTTTTATCATATTGAACAGCTAACTACGGTAAATAATTTAAATCTTCACAATACTTTTTAATACTTCTACCATTTTCCGTAAAACGTATTGTTTTAGCGTAGAGTTTGAGTTGAGAATTATTTAGCAGAGAATAATATTATTGCTACCGTTTTACGCGCAAAGAGCACAAAGTTTCCAGATTAATTTCGAACTACTGCGTGTTCTTTTTTTGTACTCAGTTGGACTTTGCTTTTATTTTAAATATAATACATTTTTATATACCAAGATTTAACATGCACCTATTTCTACTGTGAAGCAGTTATAACTATAAAAACTCGTATCAGTGAGTAAAGGATATGGCTGTCGGTCTATGTGAAATGTGTTACATATGTATATTATGTATATTATGTATATTATGTATATTATGTATATTATGTATATTATGTATATTATGTATATTATGTATATTATGT
>DWTO01005414.1:0-10762 GCA_018244755.1 Jemadia pseudognetus
GTCCACTGCTGGACATTGGCCTCCTCCAAAGAGCGCCACCGCACCCTGTCTTCGGCTTGCCGCATCCAGCTTCTGCCTGCAGCCTTTCGCAGATCGTCATCCCACCTGGTCGGAGAGCGTCCTACACCACGTTTGCCGAGCCGTGGTCACCACTCCAGAACTCGCTTGCTCCACCGATCGTCCGTTCGTTAGCCTAGATAGGTATACTCATTAAAAATATAAATACAAATATCATTGATAGTCGGTAGCACGATTTCATTGCGTAAAATGAAAATTACAACAGCAATAGTTCATTCATAGCACTTCTCTAATTGGTTCGCGCGACAGAAACGCAAATTAATATCGTCGTCTTACCGTTCGCAGATACGTTTCCAATTCGAAACTAGTGAAATTCGTAGGCGGCGGTGCACGGAAATGGCGGAATTTTACTTGCAACTTGGAAATGGGGGGGGTACGGACGGAGGGGCATGGGGCATGGAGGGGAGGGATACAAGACTGAGCGCACCTCACTTAAAGTTACTTAATTAGTTCTGCTTAGGTCGTGTTCGCAAGTCGTTTGGTCACGTGGGCTTACACGAATGGAAGTGCACTGGTACTAGCCATAAGCACTACCTCTTCTCCGACACACCTCTAACTGTTTGCTACGTTTACATTACAAACAAATACAGAAATAATGTTCTTAGTTGCATTGTACGATTGGTTTTATGTAATTTTATTTTTAGAATGTAAATCGACATGCATTTCTCTAACACTTATGAGCCATACAACGAATTAAGTTATTTACTAGACCAATATAATGATTTTCTAATATGTGTTTTAATTGTAGATATCATAAATCCCGATGTCCACAAAATTGTAGAATATTCTTTCTTCATTCATAAACTGTCTCGACGTCGTGCTAATGATGCAACTTATTTGAAACATAACAACAACAGGACAGAGCAAATCAAATAAATTTGACAGCCTCGGTGGTCTTGTTGGTAGCAAGCACGATTGCCGTTCGGCAAATCCTGGGTTCAATTTCCAGGTCGGGCACTACAATTTTTTTCTAATTTAGATTGTCTAGTAGTGTCTCGGAGTCTTGATATGTGGCCCGTGAATGGCAATAAACTCACCACGTATTCCATGGTCGGAGTTAAACGTAACTGGTGAACCGCGGGAGTCTGCTTCATTCCTCTGCCTACCTCTTTGGGGATTACAGGCGTGACGTTACATTTGTACTTAAATAGTTATCCAATCAGCCCGAATCGAGAGAACGACCCATCTCTCGCCCCAACTAGGTGGAATAGCAATTGGACATCCAATAAAACTTGCTCTGGTGGGTATGATAGCCGCTCAGCGCCGTCAGCCTCTACTAATTGCTCAATTAGACACCTTCTTGATGCGACATCCGCTCGTTCGCTTTTCACTGATACTTTCTATTGGACAGGATAACAGTTGTTGCTGTTATTGCAGTTGATGTGCGCGTTTAAATATGTATTGTCATTAAACCTTCCAATTTCTGCATGCATTGAAAATGAACAGTTTTGACAGGTTAAAATCTTATTAATAAAAGGTAATAAAAGCCAAATACGAGTATCTCCCATATACCAAACGCGCTTCTAAAATACATTCATCACTCTCCGACACGAAAAAAATTTAAATGAAAACATTTATATTTCTCCACTCGCAAATATAAACATATAGGTGCTTGTGTTGCCTATTACATAAAAAGACGATAAAACTGCCAAAATTTGTTCTGGCGCCTCAAGTCGATAGGTAATAGGCGGGAGCTCGTAAAATCAGCATAGGAGTGCGGAGCGCGCGCCGGGGGAAATCTCGCGCCAGCGGAATGCGTAACGAAGAGGCCAAGTGGTTTCTACTGTTCTTTGACTTCGTGATCAACCGGCCGATCGCGTCTTTATACACTGTACGGTCGCTTATTGTTTGTTGATTTGACTGCGTGTAATTCCGGTGATCATCGAGGTAACCGGTACGAACTTACTCGTACATTAAAATGTGCAGGAGCACTCGTCAGTATTCGATTGATTGTTGTTCTTAGATATTAAATTAATAAACCGTAAATAAATAGCGCTTAAAAGAAATAGTTACATTCCATACACGAAACGTATGTAAGTAAATACGTACGTACGTACATAATTACACGGTTGTAATCCTCGAAAAGATATGCTAATAAGTGCATTTCAGTCCCACGTTTCACCTTTTAAGTATACGTTCCATGATGGAATAGGAAGCGAGTGTATTGCCCTACATCGGGCACGAATGCAGATTCCGAGCCACAACTAGAAATTCCAGCTAGAAAAAACCAATAGTACCCGACTCGGGAATGAACCCAGGACTAATAGACCGGGATTCGCGCTCGCACCCACACAATCAACGAGACAGTCAAACTTATACATATGAAATATATACTTACGTTGTGTTTTGCATAATCTCATTCCTATTTCCCATGGGATATGGATATGTTGCATGAACTGCAATAATATATTGATGATGATGATGATGAATTAAATGCTTAATATTGCATATAAAAATTTATAATTTCCATAGCCTTTCTAATTTAGTTTTAAACGTAAAATCACGCCCGTAATCCCTTAAGAGGTAGGCAGAGGAGTGTAGTACGCTCTCATGTTTCACTGGTTACGTTTACGTCCCATCATGGAATACGTGGCGAAATTTGTAGAAATTCTAGTCAGAGATATCTAGTAGGATTAACCCGGGATTTGAACCCACTTCTCCTCGATCGACAGCCACACTCACAACCACTTGACCGACGAAGCAGTCAAGACATAAGATTTATGGCTTTCAGTCATCTAACGCGCTATCGCTTCAAGTCAAAATGTCAACTTCGAGAATAACTAACATAATTTACATCGTGACCTTTCATCGACGGGCAGACTGTGTGGGAGTTCAGCCGATGTTACGTAACTCAACAATAGTAGGCATCTTCAGTTTTGTCACACTAAATGATTATATCAATGAATCTCTTTACCAATAAACACGAATCACGATTTAGATTGAATAAATATAAAACACATTCAATCATTGTAACCCACGTCGTCTCAAACAATATTTAATACTAAATTCCTTTAGCACCCTATTATGAAATACTATACAATAGTACTTAGGCTTTTACTAAAATGTAAATTGGATCGCGGCTCCCGCCCAGGCGCCACTGGCACAAGTGGCCGGGCCGCAGAGCAAGTTATAACGAGGCGGCGCAACTTTGTACTGACGACAAAGGCGCCGTGGGCGCTGCCACTCCTGCGCGGAATACATCTGCGTACAGATTAGCTTTGTCATTAAGACCTACAATATATATATAAAGTAAGACCTACGCACAATAGGTGTAGAAAAACAGATAAAATAAAGAGCATTCGGAGCTGGGTATAGATCACGCTCGGCCACTGGGGAAGATCTGTTCTCGAGCTTCGTTCGTTGCACGCACCAGTCTTAAATTTCTAATAGATGGCCAGAAGCCGTACATCAGATTTGGGAGTGATGGGTTACGTACCTGTGGGAGTAAGATAAGATTGCTATACCTAATCTATCAGTAGCACAGTTCAATGTTAAGAAGTAATATTCTGCTTTAAATATTCTTAATTTCAGCCTTTGATTGTAACGAAATAAAGTAAATGACTAAGTAATAAGCTAAGTAACTAAAGAAATAACTAAATATTTGCCACAAAGCGTTCACTGCCTACCTCTTAAGGGAAGTTCTGTGACGATATGCTTATATTAACCAAATTAGTGTTTATAAGCAGCACCTCCCATTTCTAGTGGTCAAAATCTCATACACAACTTAGATAAATTTTGAATTACCTATAAACTTGTAAAGGGAAATGCCAGGAATTCAAAGCACAAGGCGAGCGCTAGCCATACGAGTTATAATGCAACTAGTAACTTCAGCACGGCTCTCAAATGTTGGAGCTGGAACTTATTAAGAGCAACATCTTATAACATAATATCATAACGTGACAGGTATGCAGAAGAGTGCAATGTATTACCACATTTCACCAGTCATGTAATAACCTCAATGTGGTATACGAGAGAAGCCTTTTGCTGTACCCTATATTCATACCCAGACTTCATGCTACTATTGGAAATTTTAAGATAATTTTTTTTAACTCAACCCAACGCCCCGATTGAACCCGAGACCTCTGAATCAACAGTCGCGTTACAACTACTAGACAGACGACGCAGTAGTATATGCATAATAATAGTTATATATATAAAATGCTAATACCTAATACGTCGAACAAGCGCTTGATATGAATTATTTGGCAGCGGGTCTTCCAAGAACAGTTTTGTTCCGAGAAGTTACAATTAGCGTCTCATATATCCATAATTACGTTGGCTCGTCGAAGGCAAAACACGTTCTACAAGACATTATGCAAACATAGGTGTAGTTTACGAGTACCTCAATAAGCGAACTTCTAATGAACACGCCAGAACTTCATACGCCATTCCCGAACCGTTGGTGCATTAATTATTCCGCAGCTATCGTGTTACTACATTACTATTGGATCACGAATGGCTCACAATTGGATCGCAGCTGGCTCACGACAATACTAATGCGCGTAAGTGTAATTTAATACGCGGCGCCACGTGACTCGAAGCCAAACGAGTGTGTGATTCCCTTATCGCGCACCATTCACACAATTCAATTTAACTTTGGAACATAATTTCACTGAATATTCATTTGTTTAGCTTGCGCTCTTCATATCCTTTTATTATTGTTCAAATTCTATAGCGTTGTTTCATGTGAAAGTAATTGAATTTATGTGTAAAAGTAAACTAGGCCCGACAAAAGTAAAACACGGCGAAACGGGACTTTACTACGTCGATATGTATATATATAGACCGAACACATATTTACAAAAACATTGGTATTTACCTATGTACAAAGATTATACAGAATGTCATACGAATCCATATTTTACCATTTGCGGTTGAAATAATTTTTGATATTAAAATCATTATTTAAAGTCACTTAGTTCAATATTCCAATAAATTTTGTTATTATTACATATCATATATAAAAACACTAAACCGCTACTTAAATAAGCGCTGTATCATATTAATATCATGATTTAATTTATCAACATATATAACTATGAAAAAGAGTGAATTAAAAATAAAATTGAGATTTAAAAGTATATGACAGCCTCTTCGGTAGCAGAGCTGCTAGCGCGAATGCTGATCGACAAGTCCTGGACTCTATCGCCGGGTTGGGAAAGTATTGTTGGGGGTTGGGGGGAAAGCTGCGCTCTGCAATTCCCTACCCGCATGTCCAGCGTGGGAATTATCAGAATAATCCCTCATTGAAGGATTATTTTCAGCAGTGGACTGCAATAGACTGATGATGATGTATGCCAATAGCCTCACCTCCTATTAAATGGGACTTGTAACTGTTGAAAAGTGGAAATACTCCCTCTTTGTATACACACTCCTCTGCCTCTGTTTTATACAGAAACAACGGCCGAACTGGGTTAAAGTTTATCATCAATCCTATATCATTTTTCGTCTTTAATTTCATTTTCCATAAATGTACGTAGAAAGAGCATTTCGCAAACTCTTGACGAAAGATTCTTGGTTCTCCGAAGAGCGCCAACGCCATCCAAGTGTTCCTAAGAGTATACAATACCGTATAATCATCTCCGTATTTATATTTCACTTCGGCAGAATTCAAGAATAGGTTCGTAAAATAATGAAATGCGAAAGTAATACCAACGGAAACTTTATTTATGCTTTATGAAAACATAACACCAATTGTTTTTGACTAAGAGAATATTAAAAACATTTGATGTTTCTATGAGTTAACATGAAATTTCCTCGAAATGTAAAGGTATTAGAAATCGGAATAAAATGTCCTTTTAAAGCGGTAAATCTGAAGATATGTCCCGCAGGTAGGCCACCCTAAAATGAGCACCTAGTTACGAACGCGTCCTCAATGTAATTAAGTGAACTATAAATTGTGTTGTAGGTATTCTAAAAACGTAAATGAATTGACCTAATTTTTTTACTAATTTCTAACATCTATCATTAATAAATTAAGCTTAATAAATTGGCGAATTCCCAGTAACTCATGTACATATCAATATTCAATACAATACAATTCAAATCAATACATTTATTATATCATGTTACATATTTATATATCAGCAAGTTTCGAAATCAATGTATTCCCTTTTTATATCAATGTTTTTTATTGACCAGTGCAAGTTGTGATGTCCAAGGATAATTTATTTGTTAAAAAAGTTATTTATAATTGCAATTGTGAAATTAATTACAAAGCTCTACAGCAGAAATAAATCCAACACTTAAAAATTTCATATTATAGAGCGAAAATTACAAGGTATAAAACATGCTCGCATATTAATTTGCCAGCTGAATAGAACCCCTATGTGTGCTCGTAAGAGAATTCCCAGGGGACATTTTCGTGAGATTAATATTACCATTGAAAACGTTGCTAAATTCGAATAAAGAACTTTGTAACCTTTAAAAGACCTTTCGAGACTAATCTCGTTTTTAGTTTTCATATTCAGGACCGAGGGGCAACGGGCATGTTTAAATTTAGACGGCTGAGAAGGTAAATCTCAATTATTTTTATATTGACTGGATATTCGTCACTTGTATGTTGTATTTAAAGGTATGCAGGCTGGTAACAATATATCACGCATTGCTTTCAAAACAAGTGACTTTCTATACAACATACTGTATCAACTTATAGGTAAAAGGAACAATAAAATGAAGACCCGTAAAACAATGTTTATCATCTCAATATTAGCCCCTTCTGTTTCATGGGATAAGCTATAACACTACAATTTTTTTCTAATTTAGATTTTCTAGTCATGGCTCGGAGTCTGGATATGTGCCAGTGTATGGTAATGGCCTCACCACCTATTCTATACGGGGACGTAAGTGTAACTTGTGAAACGTGGGAGTATTGTACATTCCTCTGCTTACCTCTTTGGGTATTACAGGCGTGATGACGTTACGTTTACATAAGCTTTCCTTAAGGTGTGCACTCCATCTTCCGCGGTTCTCATCCAACCGCCCCCCCCCCCACCTGCCGTTTTGCATGCATTGTATTGTACGTACATATTTGTAAATACAACACCAAAAAGCCGAATACATTCCCATGGGTCAGAACACAAAAAGCGACGTGAACTTTTACAACTTTTTAATTGAATCGAAAGTAATTCGACAGAATATTCGTTTTGCAAACAAACGTTGTGTGTCCAATAATTTTTTCAACTACTGGTTTGTGTCGATCTGTCCCTGCGATTGTGTATTCTACGACATACGGACGATTGCGTTCAGTTTCACTGACCATATAAAACCTCCTATAATTTCATTTACATACTTTTTAGCGTGTAAATGAATATTATAGCGTTGTTTTATTGATACATATTGTATGAAGCCAAGACAGTGGAAAATAAGACTAAATTTCCGCTGGACTTTCCTTCAACTTTAAAGGATGTGACGTATTCTTTTTTAAATATACGTATTCTTCAAATGTAGATATACTAGAATTTTAACTCACGACCTCGGAGTCGGGGCTAAAGTCTACAAAGGCACATAACGTTATAAGAACAAGCAGTATAATAATATAGAATCTGAATATCATAACTATATCGCGTCCGATCTGACTATACAGCGACGCGGCTATAATGTATCAAGCCCATTTAATTTTTGCCGGAGAGCGGATTTGTGAGCACTGCGAGTGCCCGATCGCACTCCCGCACTCGCCTCGCTTGATTTATTCGTGTTTTAATCCAATTGCTGACTGGGCTTTTGTGACTAAATGTCGGACCGAAAACTGCGGGACAAACAAGCACGCAGTCCACCTGTAATGTTTTATTTATGCAAAAATGTCCCTTCAAATATTGAGTTGCAATATAAATAGAATTGTAATTGTCGGAATGTTATTAATCATATCGGTATTCATCACTGTGTAATTACTTCTACAGATTGAAACGGCTCGTGGGATATCCTCTCAATATTAATTAAGAATACATCATAAAAGCGTTGACAGGTAACGGCAACGACATACATACTCGTATTTTTACATATAAACCAAAACATCTTGTCAATAAGTTCATAGTAGTGCGAGTAAAAAACTACTTATCACAATAAACGCTTTAAATATTGAAACTAATGGAAATATTCTGCAAATGTATAAGTTTTAACCCATTTAGTGGACAGCATGATTATTTCCAAGGGGAGAAATAATGAAAACCGCAGCGTGGAGCGCCGCGGCCGCAGCCCGGGAGCCCGCCGTGCTCGATGCACAAAAAATGAAATGAGATTTCATGTAAACGCTCGTTCGTATTGTGACGAGCTAAATGAACTGCAGTGTTTATATCGCAAACACGGCTCCACGCTGCGCACGACTGTGGCGCGAATATTGCGAACATCTAAAAAAAGTCCCCTTTATATCTGCGAAGACAAAAGAAAAGCGTGATAAATACTAGAATAATGAACTAACATGGAATTGTGAATTTATTTCAACCGTCACATAATACACACTCGACTTTCGCCGATGGATGGCAAATGACTTAAATACTCATAGGGAAAATGTTCTAACGTTAAGTCTAAGCACATTTTAAGCCACATTTGTGTCGTGAATGTAACTTGTGCCAATCCAACGTTGGATTTGTTGTGTTACAAGATTATCAGCAGACATTCTTCTGCTCGTATGTAATTCTATATATATTTAGATTAACAATAAGATATTGTTAACTTTACAGTAAAATGTAACAAAATTATAATTATTTCAATACGTGTATTGTATGGATAGATGAATGCATAGTGCGGAACAAATTTTTAGTATTCTCGTATAGAAGATATCCGATCTGTAAGGATAAATATACGAGTATTTGTCACTCATTTCTCTCTGCCTATCTCGTAAGGGATGTGCCATGGAAATATAACAATAATTATTATCCCGAGTATGATACATGACATAATGGCAGTGGAAATTATGCAAAGAAGAGAATAAAATTAACATGAAAAGCATCAAATTGTAAACTTCCCGACTTGGAGCTGGCTGGTCTTGATGCTACAGTCTTAGAACAATTGAAGTAGCTCCTAAATAATAACAGAGCGTAGTGCGGCGCGTATCCCGCCGGTACTAGCGAACTATCAGCGGGCATTTATTTAACGGTATAACTGCTTATCAATTATTAAAAAGATAGAAGGGAGAACCGCTTCTCATGCAATATGTAGCTTAGTAATATTGTAAATTTAATAGTAACACTATAACTGTTACCTATAATTGTATATATTATAATGCTTAGCAAAAGAAAGCAGCATAAGTAGTGATACATTAGTATTTTGAAATTCAGCTTGTCACTTCGGATGCTAATGTTGGTGCGCACTTCTAAATGTGCGTTTTAATATTAAATATTACTTACTATATAAATGTAAAAGAAAACATCGTGACGAAATCTCCACACATTAGAGTTCATAAAAAAAATCCAAAATATTCGCTTAGTCAGTGTGCTAGACTATCGCCTCAACCTTGCCAAAGTGACAGAACATTGGATATTTCGTTAAAAACCTTATGGAGCAATTATTAGGTTCACCACTTAGTGGGACGTAAACGTAATCGTAGTGGGACGTAAACGCAGTGCATAGTGGGACGTAACCGTAACTGGTGAAAGGTGGGAGTGTACTACACTCCGCTATTTGCCTCTTCGGGGATTATAGGTGATGGTATGTGTTACCTTATGGTACAAAATCGGTACATAGTTATGTAAGTCAATACAATTACTTGTTGATGTATAAAATAACACCGAGAAATACAAAATCTTAGCTCTATCTGAATATTGTTGTAAATCTTCTTTCACTTTGTTTTACAGGCATTAAATATGACTTTACTGGAGTAAAGTGAATTGTTTCACGATTAGACAGATTCGAGTTAGCAAATAGACATGCCACCCGACGTCTAGTGGTATTTATAAACCCTAGAAACAATATACTTGTCCGAGTACGGCGGCGTGGCTACCTACTAATCCTTTCAAAATGCATAGTATGTCATGTTGCTGCGATTTTTTACATATTTTTGCGCAATGTTAATGTATCCGCAAAAAACCCTCAGCACACCTTACTTCAATGTATTTACCGTTTTCTGCTACAAAATGTAATGTATTAATTTTACGAAGTCCAGAAACTTTTTCTGCAAGGAATTCAGCGAGCTTATATATTGTAATCCTGTTATCCTTCGGCTTAATAATTCGGATAATAATTATTTCGGAAGTATAATAAAAATTATGAAAAGTCGGAGTACTAAACTTCTCTGCCTATCTCTTCGTGCAAATATAGCGCGATGGTTATATTATGTTATCTTTTTTGTTAAGTTGATCTTAAAATAATCACCTTTCTCTTTTAACTAGAGCCATCTAGTGTAACTGTTTGTCAGCTACTTGTGTATGTACAATGTAACAAATATGTATTATCTACGGCATCTTAAAAGGAATAAGTATAGTTCTTTATGAAACTCCTCAACGGTCGTTTCACTTTATATTTTAATCTGTACATTTTTTGTGTCCGCAAATTATACACAAAAATCTTTTTTTCTATTCATCCAATCCACAAATAATCTCAGATATAATAATTTGAAACAGGTATCGTTTTGTGTGACCGTCGCTTTTAAAAGTCGAAGTTTTAAGGATTACGGCACCCAAAAAGAAGGAAAATCAAATAGAAAGTATGCAATTGCTTTTAAAATAAAGAGTTTAATCGCTTGGCAAGG
>DWTO01005415.1:0-10762 GCA_018244755.1 Jemadia pseudognetus
CACTCCCACATATCAACAGTTATATTTATGTGCTACTATGGAGTAATTGGTGAGTCTGTTACCATACACCGAGTACAAGTCCAGACCCGGAGGCACTAGTACAAATTTTAACTAAAAATTCAAAGTAAGGAGATTCCAATAGTATCCAATCCGAGATTTGAACCCGGGATCTTTCGATCAGTAGTCGCGCTTGCGGCCACACCACGAACGAGGCAGTTTATATCATCATTATTCCATAAAAATAATACTAAATTCCAACATCGCATAATTGTTTCGTTTGTGTGTCAGCTTGGCTACTAGCGGTGTAATTGTATGGCAACACTGCAGTCTCCGATCACCGTCGAGCGTCGAGCTGTGCATACCAAACATAATGGAAAAAATTATGCCTCAAGTCTAGTTGATATTCAACAGCTCGGTATTATAATACCGCTGTATCTATGAACCGTGTGCTCTAGTAGTCACGAACTATTCATGCTCATTTCCCCTTGGCATTTTATTTAAAAAAAATATAAAATACACATAATACATTACTCAACTGCGATATACATTAAATTCTAATTCTTATCTCATGTGCTTTAATGTCTTATGCATTTTTTGTGCAAAAGCATACGGTGAAACGTAACTATTTATTAGTATGAATTCATAATTTGATTACTGCTATAATTTGTTATGATAACCAAATAGTTGGAAAATTACTTCAAAAAATTTCACAATACAAACTTATTGTATATTTCGCATCCATACACAGATCAAATATTTGAGTTAAATCATACAATTTTTGTTTAGATTAAGAAACGAATCTACATACAATCCTCTGCCATTCAAATTGTATATCTATAATATTATGTTTATATCGAGTTATATATTATTTTATTTTATATTATTTTATTGGTTCACTAAACTGGACAAAACACTATAAAATAACTAATTACAAATATTACTGAATAAATGGTTATACTTATATCATATTGGACTTCAATTCTAAGAATCAATCCAATTTAATTCAATACGATGCTTGGATCCATAAACATTTTATAACACTACTTAGTTAATTATGACATGTTGTGTTATTATAGTACCTACTATCGCGAAAAAAGAATTGAATTTTTCATCACATTACTCAAGTATTAAGGATAAATTAGGCGAACTTTATAATTAAATGTTTGATGCATTCAATTTTCAAGAATTAGGTAAGAAAATGAAGTAATAAATTTTAGTCAAAAATTTAAATTAACATTAAATTAAATATATGGGTACATATATACATATGTATATCTATGTACATATATATTGTACACAGAACAATATTGTGTATGCTTGATTCGTTCTTTTAAACTTCTTATGATGAGTTGGGAACATTTACGTTTTAATCAATTAAACTTAAATTGTGTGCTATAATCATTACGAGACCCGTTTTAAAAACGCTTATTCGGTTTTTGAGAAGCGCTAATCAATTTTTAATTTGCAAGGATGCGATGACCTCACCTTGACCGCGAAATTAATAAACTGTAAGATGTCTACTCGTCATGTATTAAATGATTTAATGATTAACATGACATGTATTTATTGATGTGCTGTGGATATTTAAAATTCATCAGAACATCTCAGCCCATTGCAAGACATAAGCTGGCCTATTAAGCAGTACCGCGACTTATCTTCGGCTTGCGTCCCCTCTGTCTGCACCATTACACAGATTCTAGTTCCACATAGTCCGAGAAAATATAAGAATTCATAGAAGTTAGTAATTTTAGCTCACGATTGTGGGACCTAATTGTCAATCCACGTTGCAATTGTTTTGCTTCGGGACGCGAGCAGCAACAGTAATGATCGGGCCGACCTTAGCCCGCTTATGTAGTTATATACCTAGCTGAATCTCGGACTATTACCGTCATTTGAACTCTCACCTAGAGACGGCACCAGTTGATGGTCAAATTGGGCTTGTGGTTTCTTTGAAGGTCATCATTGCAATATTTAGTATTACCAACAGAACATATAAATTGTGTGAAAAATACGTATTTATAGAATTGTTTTAAGAGAAATGTCATGTATGTTAACTTGAAAATATAAAATATAGCGAAGAAACGTAACATCGCGCCTGCAATCCCCGAAGGGGTATACAGAACAATGTAGTACTCTCTCACGTTTCACTAGTTACGTATCGGTTCCATCATGGAATAGGTGGTGAGCCTATTGTCACCTAGTCATGAATGTTCAAATCTAGTTTTATACTTATTATTGACATGGAACAAAATTAATATTATTGATTTTGTAATGATTGTATTGTATTTACACATAAATTATATAATTGCTTATTTATTGTTTTTATAATTTAAATTTCTTTTATTTAATTTTTATTTCATTCTTATATTTGTTACTCGATAAATTGCACGTTGTCGACGCCTGTAATTGTAATAGCATTAAGAATTTATCTTTATAGAATATATTTTTGTTTGTACTAATGCTTATTATGTTGGTGTACTATAATTAAATAAATAAATAAATCTAAAATAATTATATTAACTTATTACATATTATTATATGCCTTGTAATGAAGTAGGTATAGATCGAATAATAAATCAGTGTTATCAGTAAGGCACTCAAAAACCGTGATCTAGTTAAAACAGGCGATATCCTTGAAACTTTCATTCCAGTCAAATTACTTCGATCCTGTTATATTTATCTCATTAATACAAATTACGCTAATTGTAAAACATATTAGGTATGGGCTACGGCGCATTCACTGCTTTCGAAATGCACATTCCAAATTATTTTGCTATTATCTCGAGGATATAAGTTTTGAGCTTTAATAACGTGTTTAGATAAGATTATTTTAAGAAAAAAATTGAAATATCAGCGCAAATCATGATTTTTTTCATTCATTCTTAGTACTGTTATGTCTGATCTTAGTTATTTTTCCATTTATTTACATACGTTAGGTACTTACTCTAGGGTTGAAGACCGCACAGGGTCTCAATCGGAGCATAAGAATGACAGTCGCATTTTCAACAGATTGGTGATGACGCTGTCAAAACGATACCAAAAATTTTGTTAAAACTTTATTATGCTCATAAAAAATTCATTAAACTCTATTACTAAATTGATAAAATTGGTCGTGAACCGACAATGAAATTGAACGAAATGATCGAAATGAATCCTCGAATGAAATAAAAATGCAATTTTATATTTAAAATATTAGTTCATCAACATTAATTTCACTGATTTCTTAGAGTCCGGCCGTAATTAGATATTCATCCAAAATTGAAACCATAATCCAATATTCTAGTTCGGTCGAAACCGTAACGAATGTACTTCCAGTAAAGACTAATAATTAAACTCTCATTTTACCCTTAAACATATCCCAGAGACACCTATTCACTGTCCGAATCACTGACTAAAATTGCGGCAAAGACGACTTTCTCCCATTTTTAACCCAAATTCTGATTTCGTATGAAACTGCTGCTTTTTACAAAAACTCTCACTCTTTATTATATGTATACGTAATAGGGACATATAACATATCCTTCTACATAACTTAAGCCACTATATTTCAACATCAACACGCATTAGTTCCCATTACTTCACCCAATGCGAAGCAATACTAACATCGAACTGAATCCGAGAGCTTACTAATACATATCCATACTTATATGTACAGTTACGGTTATCGACTTAACAAGCAAGGCGCACAACACGTGTGTAAACCACGTGTGCCTTCATCAAGCACGACGAGCAGCAAATTAATATTTTAAAATTACCGTACACTTGAGCCTTACTTATTTTACTCGGTGATTTTAATAGCATGATACTTAGTTTAAAATCTCCATCGTTTGCTACACATGCAAGTGATGCATATAAATAAAATTGAAAAACACGTAAATTATTTGATCTTCATTAACAAACAGCTAAATATGAGAGTTATATACAAAGAAACCCTTTGTAATTAATTTTTAAGTAAATATAATGAACAAGGCGGATTCCAAGTGATATATATGTATGAAGACATAACGTTTACGTACACGTAAAAAATACATAGCATTCTGCCTCTAATCGCGGAAGAAGCAGGCAGAGTTGTGTAGTACACAACTGTGTTTAACTTAGCTTATAGCCATGCACCGGACGCAAATCCAGGTCCTGAGCCCCTACTAGAAACTTTAATTAGAAATTCAGAGTTAAAAAAACCAATAGCTAATAGATTCGGTATTTGAACCCAGGACCTCTCAATCAACCAAGGAGACAATAAAAAATATTTCTGTTTGCTGAAAATGACGTACGACATTTAGGTATGACAGGCAACATTGTCTATAATTTTTGTCTTAAGTAAACATTGCGAAAACATCATGTCAGGCTGCAGGCAACATTTAAGAGATTTCAAACACAATTGCTGACTACATAAAAGGTCATTCAATTAAAGTTATTATCGTAACGTGACTGAATTGAGCGTCTGCCTAGCCCGAGCGAAATTACACACCAATGGATGCCCTCGCGCACCGCAGTTATAAATCAATGATCTATTTTTCTATACCTATTTATAATGCAAATGAGAGACCTCACTCAGTGCTCATCAATGCGACCATGTGACCCGCGATCACATGATCGGATGAGTCGACGCGGTTTATAAACATTTTATGTGCGGCGGCAACCTTTGCCGCGCCGTCACGCGGCCCTCTATTATAATAAGCCTTGCCAATTGCGATTTTGTACAAATAGCTCACAGGAATGTTTCTATTACACGTCAAGTCGGTCTAAAATCCGTTAGTTAATCGTGTTTCAATAATCTCAGTTCAAATGATTTCATACGATTAAACGCATCAAATGACCCTTTATTTATCTATTTATGACACTTGTCATTTGATGCGTACCAACCAATCCATATTGGTTGCGCCATCTAGGCGAAAGAAACGTAACATCACGCCTTATCCCCAAGTGGTAGAGCACCGACACCGACTACTGTCATATGTATAATTTGTTGTGGTTAACGTACGTCAATCGAACAAGTTTCCTTTGATTTTTGATTACTGTTGTGAAATAATCATTGAAATAAGTAATTTAGGAAGCGATCGTCAACGTCAACGGTTTCATCGTTACATTGTTGCGTTGGTCGTGTTGGTTGCAAGCGCGACTGCCGATCGAGAGGTCTTAGTTCTAATCCCGGATTGGGCACTATCGGATTTTCTAACAAAGATTTTCTAGTAGTGGCTTGGACTCTTGATATGTGCCTGGTGTATGGCAATAAACTCACCGCCTATTCTATAGTGGGACGTAAACGTAACTGGTGAAACGTGGCAGTGAAACTATAAAATAGTAGATATTGGTGAAAACACTTGGAACAAAACTTCAACATTTAAATATTAAAATCATTTTCGTATATGACTTGTCTTCTTATAAAGCGATTAGTCCATTACTAGGAAATCGATTTCGATATTGTCAATCAACAAGGATCAAGGATTAAGGAAAATTGTTTGATTCTTTCCTTAGTTGAAGGTTCGGTTAGATTTATTTTAAATCAAATTTTCTAAATGGCAGAACACTATACACAACAGTATAAAATATTGACAAGTAGTAAAAAAACTCCATTATTGAATTCAAAATGGACGAGTTCTTTACTATACTTAAAGCGCATAGTAAGCAAACCGTTGCATTAAGTAGAATCGTCGTCGAGGTTATTACAAGCGTGACGAAGCATACTGATATTTTAGACAGATCTACCGTTCTGACCTAGTAATGTCAAGGTTGCTTCCCTTAACGAAATCTGATCTGAAATGTTTGCTCTACTGCAATGTCATTGACATTTGAACTTTTTTTCCACTTACAAAACAATGAAGGTCACTTCCGAGTTGCTTAAAAAAGCACTTAGCAGGTAACGGAAATTCTGGTGATACAATTAAGTACTGGTACTAGTGTAAGGTTTTAAAAATATTTGTGCATATACCGATAACTTTTAAAAATGCTTCTGAACTTCCAAAATGGTAATTTTATGAATTCATTTGTGTGAATTAGATTAGAACACGAGGTGTGTTTAAAAGTAATAAGAACGGTATACTTATTCAGGGTAGTTTGATGTAATAAGTTGTTAATATTTTTTATATATTGTATTATTGAACAAGTACATACTTATTTAAAGTATTATGATTTATGGATCTGTGTTCGGTGTATGAAATTAGGCTCACCAACTATTCCATATTGGGACGTAAACGTAACTAGTAAAACGAGGAAGAGTGCTACACTCCTCTGCTTACCTCTTCAGGGATTACAAACGTGAAGTTATTTTATGATTAATGGCGCATTTTGGGAAGAGGTTCCCTCGCTAAACTATATAGTGGCAAGGCCATATGCAGAGTTTATGCGTGGAAAAAACGATTCAAAAATAGAACGTTTGAAAGGTACAGATTTAGAAATAACGCGGAAGTAATGGCGGTTGCAAGCGATTTTCTAAATGCCTTAAAAACACTACACTGTTAAATATAATGGTTCTTCAACGTTAAGAATGTTCTCCCTCAACTCCTACACGTATCCACTTTCAGTTAATCATGAAAATGAAAGCTTTTCAAGAGAGAATCAATATTGCTTTCGATTGGCCATGATAATATAACGATTATATTCATACGCACATTGCTTATGAGTCAGTGTGTATCATTAACACTTCCTGTAGTGTGATATTTATAAAAGAAATATAGACTAGTAGGTAACGATGTTTCGCTTTGAAAGTTATAGCAGTTCGTCATCGCTTGCCGCTCTGGCTATTAAACTGTTTGCGTGGAATAATTGTTCGTATTGATCTGCATGCCTTCCTTAGCTTAGCACATAGATGATTGCAATCTGCATTTTGTTATAACTTCATCTACAGTTTAGTGTCTGTAATTTTGCAATTTGCAATGCGCAGTAATAAAGACGGTATCTTGGTGTAGTGAATATTTACAAGCAATTATTTAACAACAGCTTTATAGAAATACGTAGATTGCGTAATATCACGCCTGTAATCCGAAAAGAGGTAGGCAGAGGAGTGTAGTACGCTCCCATGTATCACCAATTATGTTTACGTCCCACTATGCAATAGGGTGTGAGCTATGCATCGTGCACATTTCCAGACTCCGAGCCTTGTAAATCTAGATTAGAAAAATCATGTAGTGCCTGACCCGGGATTGGAACCCAGGACCTCCGGATGTGCAGTCGCGAATGCAACCAACACGACCAACGAAGCAGTCACTAGAAGAAAATGAAATACAGTTGGTGTTTATAAAACGTCTTTAATACTTATATTGTTAGTTCATCCTACTTGCTATAGAATTATAAATCACTAACATTGTAAGCTTTGTATCCATTGTAAGCTTCACTGGTTACATAACAACGTGAGAGTATAGTATGTAATTTTTTCTATGTATGTAGGTCAGTATGCTGTGAAGAATGTACGATTATAATATATTTACACGCCCTGTTATATTGCTTTTATGTTAAAGTATCTTTATAGTACACATACGAATATTTTCATACTATGTACATGGTATATATATATATATATATCCCTATTTGAAAGCTATCTAAATTACTGATAGTACATACAAAAGTTTATACGAATGAAAATCAAATGCTATAAAACACTAGTAATAATTAATAATTGTTTATATTATGTTAAATCTGATAATTGGGCTGTTAAACTACATAATAACGTTATTTTAAGCAGACGAGTTCGGACGAGTCCGAACGAGTTCGCGCGGGCCCAGCGGAGTACGGGCGACCGCAGACGAGTGCAGGCGAACGCGGACGACGCTCAAAGCCTACCAAACATACCTACGGCAAGCTGGGTGTGCGGGCTCGTGCGCGATATCGTTAGTTCTATAGTTTATTACTTACAGTACTAATATTGTAATATGTATGTATTAACATAAGCGAATGAGTATTCCTTAATAACTTACCAATTATATTACGTAAGAAATATCGATGTCAATATCGTGTTTTATGAACGAAGATACATAAAAAAAGAAATATTTATCGATCAAAAGAATTAACTTTCAAAATTACCTACAGTATCTACTTTGTATCTAAAATACTAGTAATTCAAACGCCATGAAGCACTATTTAAATTCTGCAATGCTTGATACTGTTTCGTAGGACAAGGCGTCTGTATTGATGCAGCGTTATGGTGTGCTATCCAGACCTCCAAGCATTACGGCACTAAACTACTAGTAGGTTATAAAAATCGAATAGAAGTCCCGTTTACCGCAACAGCGACACGAGATTGTAAACTCAAACTTTACACAAATAAAGCCTTAAATTGCCAGATTACATACGGCCAATATAACTGACTAAATTCATATCTCCCTCCCCTACCTCTTTCCCCCGCAATCGCGTTCCACTATCGGCCGAAGCGATGCTTACACCTTGTTAAATAACAATAATATTTATTTATGATAGAATATTGTCTACATCTTAAATATAACTATTGTTATTGTCCAATAATGAAACAATCAAACACGTGTCAATATTATAACTGTAGGTTCTCGGCTAGCCTGTGCCGCAACCTCTTGCGCTCCTGCTAGGACTTCGTGATGTCGGTCTTCGGCTCGCTGCGGCTCACGGGGTTCACCTTGCACGTGATCTTGTACGACTCCACCATCTTCACCGAGTCGCGAACCAGGATGGTGGAGCGGATGGTGAAGGGGTGCGAGAAGCACACGGAGAGGTCGCACAGCGCCGTGTGGAAGCTGAGGAACAGGCGGTAGTGCGTCTTGTCCGTGCGCTGCCTGAGCTTCATCTCCACGCGGCCCGGCAGCCGCGTGCCCTTGTGCGAGCAGCCCACGAAGTCGAAGTCCTCCAGCGTCACGTCCTTGTTGTTCTCGTCCCGCACGCACACGTGCCAGTTCTGCGGCGCTCCCGGCGTGAACTTCACAGTTTTCGTCTCCGAGTACAAGCTGACGTTGAAATATATGATGAGGTTGCCGCACTTCTTATTGACGAACAAGTCATTTTTGTATAGTATCAAATTTTCCGACTCGGTGAACTTGGGATCCGGGAGGCGCACTTTGAACTCTTGGCACACCATCTTGGGGATGTTTATCAGTTTTATGCTATGGTTGTTGGTGTCGGCCACGTAGAGGTACTTCCCGTCCAAGCTGAGCGACAGCCCTGAGGGTTCGTTGAACTTCGCTTGCTGCGTAGAGTCCTGTAGGGTCGGATACAGCGTCGTGACCTTCTGGGTGCCAGTTTCCACTCTCTTTATTTTATGGTTGTATGAATCTGCCACATATACCGCTTTGGTGTTGTCGCAGTAAGCCACGCCCAGCGGATGTTGAAATTTAGCACTATGCCCGGTGTCGTCCACGTCTCCGTAAGCGAAGAGGTCCTGCAATATTTAATTAACATTGGTGTTTTTATTGACTGCCTCGTCGGCGAAATGGTTGCAGGTGCGACTGCGAGTTATATTTCCGAGTCAGATACTATTGGATTTTTCTAACCTAGAATATCTAGTGCTGGCTCGAAGTCTACATTTATGGCTAGTGCACGGCATTATGGTCACCCCTTATTAGGGTCATATAGTGGGATGTAAACGCAACTGATGAAACATGGGACTGTACTACATTTATTTCCTGTGCCTCTACCCCTTCGGCGCTTACAGGCGCGATGTTAAATTAAACTATTTTATTGTCAAAAAAATTGTAAACAAATTTACCATTGGGCCAAAGGACTAGCCAAATAGTCTAGGCCAGTAATATTCCAACTAAGCATAATATGTATTCGGCATTTACAATCTTTTTGTGAATCTATAATTGAAGATAATTGTAATGACATACCATAGGATTCCTGTCTCCGCCGCACAATGTGTATATTTGTCCCATGCTCAGCATCATCCGTCTTATAGAAGAACTCTCGGAGTCGGCTATGTAGATCTCTGGAGAAGACCCTACAGGGTGATATTGTACAAAGTCGTATTTCTAAAACATTAACAATGTACATAATTTGTATTGTCAGCATTTGTAATAAAGCTGAATCATTAATTATATGCGACACTTCCAACTATCTAAAATACTGTTAATAGAGTCCACTTCTATTTTCAAAAATCAATGTATACGCTTTTAAAAATAGAATTGGACATGTGTCAATATTTATAATTAACTTTAAATTATAAATAAACCAGTGACATTTCAAAACGTCATTGACATTCAGAACGTTCCATGCCAGTACGGACTCACGGCGTCACAATGACGAGCTTATAAAATGCGACTGTTTTATATCTAAGCGAAAATTACTGTAAAAAAAAATAGTGTAACGACCAGACATGTCTCTTATAACATTCCATCAAACATTTATATTTTTATATTACGAATATTTCGCATTCGGCGCTCTCAGCCTAACCCGAGAGGGACCGGGCGTGATTCAATAACAACAATAATAATTTGTTTCTGTACACCAGTTGACATTGATGGGCATAATATAACATAATAACATGGGGTTTATTTCAAATGTCGAAGAGTGGTAACACTGGCCTGACAGCAGACAAAGCAGTGACAGTCTAGCGGTTTGAAATTCAGTATCTCATTCCAATAGCCCGGATAGAAATCCTGCACCTGTTTACAAAATATGCATTTTATGATTAATATGATTTGCTACAAGGATAAAAGAAAACATCGAGAGGCAACCTGCACACCTGTTCTCTAAAAACACCTGCACATCTGTTCTGAATAAAAATGTTATCTGAGACCTGTGTGCCCTTTCCCACAGGAGGAACGCTAAACAGGGCCGAGAGAGAGGAGCACACTGACCGGTGGAG
>DWTO01005416.1:0-10761 GCA_018244755.1 Jemadia pseudognetus
GTTCGACCCGGGAATCGAACCCGGGACCTCCCGATCAGCAGTCGCACCTGCAACCAACACGACCAACGAGGCAGTCAATCTTTAAGTCAATTCAGTCAATTATTTATCTCGTATGTTATTAACTTTTTCGTACAACTACATAGCATCGGCATTTAGTTCTTAATATCGCGCTATTCCATTAGTGCAGCTCAAATCTCTTCGGTACATTTTTCTAGTTAAGTTTCAGCGGTGAAGGTGACTTTTCAGAGACTTAGTAAAATCTGCGCAAAAATCCTGTGAAGAATTCGCGCGACATATGAAAAGCGAGGACTATTTAAACGATAGAAAGGGCAGGGATTAAATAAACATTTTAAGCAGACCGTTCCACCTTTCCCTTAATAGTTATAAAATTCGCTCTGTAAGTGGATGATAGCCGGTTGATAATGAAACATAAAATTTGTTCTCATTATTATTTTATTTGCTTATTTATTGTCACATTATAGAAATTAGTGGCAAATTCTTACAAAGCTAATTAGCTTCTTCTACATTTATTACTCTCTATATGCATGGTTCTTTCACAGATTTCTGACTACCTCATTAGCCAGTAATAAAATTAAAATTATTACAAGACCCAAATTTTTTGTACAGATTTTCCTCGGATCTTGTATCATCTATTCTTGCTTGGAGAGCCCAAAGTCGAGGAATGATAACTATGTATAATAATGTATAACGTTCGTTAAGTGTTTTTGAGTATCTCATAGTAAATAAAAATCGAATCACGAAATATTTGTTTCTTAGTCGGAACACTAAGCGAAAAAAAATGTTAATCGAAACTAAAGATTTTTTTGCGCAAAGCAAAAAGTAATTTAAGTAACAGTCGCTACGCCTCTCGTAGACTTTGCTACGGCGTAGATGAATCTGAAAAGCATAGAATCTTATCACACAACTGACATTAAATCAAATTGGTTGTCAAAATCTAATAATTCGACAATCAATTTCAAAATGTCGCGTGGCTCCACCGGGAGGGCGATGAACTTGGATAATATTGTTTTCCTCCGAATTCGAATTTCCCTTCGTTCAACGATTTCATTATGTTCACAGGATAGGAAGGACTCGAGTTTTGTGGAGAGTTAATTAAAACTTCGGATATTAGAAGAAGTTTCCGGGGAGATTTTATTGACTTTATATGAAGCTGCAACCATATTTTTCGAGTCCTGTTCTCACCCTGGAACTGTAAATAAAGAGCTTGGACTAAACGCGACATTAAAGTGGTTTTGCTCAATTTACAGACTTTACACAGTATTGTATGGGTTTTATACATTATAATATCAGTTGTATATTCGATTTCATTTACAGACTTATACAATATCCAAACACCCTTATTTTTACGTCATAATCTTCGGCTGGGCATGCAGGAGGGGATCGCAAATAAATAATTAATATGATTCTTCGTAATAATATTATTTAATCTTAAATACAAAAGAAATTAAGACAAGTTTCACAACCACATGTCTATCGGTAGATATTTGTCACCAATATTGTCGTTTATAATTACTAGTAGTTTTTTGCGATGGATTCGAATAACAGATTGCCAACGTTCACTAGTTGGAGAGTCACATATACAAGAAAAATTTCTACAGAATTTTTATCGGCCACGCTGGTCAAGCCCTCATTGATAGACCTTACACGCCTTAAAGGGCAGTATATAGACAGTATATATAGGATTTATAAGGTATGTAAATAATGCCTTGTTGATATTGTTCGATGCAAGCGCGACTGCCGATCGAGAGGTTTTCTAAGATTTTCCAGTGGCGGCTTCGACTCTGGACTGTGCCCACTGTATGGCAATAGATGCACTATCTAGTCCATAGTGGCAGGTAACTGGTGAAACGTGGGATTATACTGCTCTCCTCTGCCTACCACTACAGGTATACAAGCGTGAAGTTACGTTTATTTACGTAAATTCTCTCACGATATTTTCTATAACAAATTTTCTTGAAATTTCTAATATGATGCCGATAGTTAAGTTCGATAGCGAACATATTAATCGAATCACATGGAATATATACTTCAGTGCGTTACATATTTCCTAATGAGCGAACGAGGTGGAGTGAAATTGATTACAGACCGCTTTGAAGTATGAAACACGGGAATGTAAGACAGACTCAAGAGTGTTATATATTTCCTAACGAGTGAATTGATACGAGTATCTCTTTGAAGTGTGGAATATAGGAATAAAACTTGTTCGTTTTATTACGATTCTTCAATTTATGTAAATAATTCTATAAAATAATACCTGGGTATAACGGACTAAGCAGTGCCATTAATCCACTGGCCCGCTGGTGCAGCGGTTAGCGAACCTGACTGTTGCGCCAGGAATCGTGGGTTCGATTCCCACCCAGAACAAATATTTGTGTCATGAGCATAAGAATTCATTCTGTGCCTGGGTGTAAAATCTATGTAAGTGTATATTTAATTGTACATATAGTTTATCAGCCGTCTGTTTACCATAAAAAGAAATTTCAAATTAAGGAATTTCTGATTCATTTACAAAGTATCAGTAAAGTAGGAATGCACATGAAACTCTCAACTATACAAATATCTGCCTTTATTTATAATTACGTAACATCACGCATGTAATCCCAGAAGACGTTTCGTTTACATCCCACTATGGAATAGGCGGTGAACCCATTGCCATGCAAAAGGCACATTTCCAGACTCCGAGACACAGCTCAGAAAATCTAAATTAGAAAAACCAGTAGTTCCCGACCCGGGATTTGAACCCGGGAACTCCCGATCGGAGGTCGTGCTTGCAATCAACACTACAAACGAGACAGTTATCTCACATGCACAACGGTTTCGCAGACTTCTGACTGCCCATCAGCCAGTATCTGGCCTATATGGTCAAGATATGTGTCTTGGCCTGCCTCGCCACTTGCGTCCATCCAATGTTAAATATGAATAATACATGTAACGGTCTGTAATATGTAACGATAAGGGTCGGGAACATATTTTTCATGGCCTGATTTATTTACTGTTGTTTTGTTTTTGCCTGTTGCCCTATTTACATACGCACCGGGCCCTATCATGAATCAACGTCATCTCGTATTTATTATTAGAACGAAACAAGACGTCTAAGGTTACAATGGAGTAGTTTTCGTGATACATCATGTATAAATTACATATGTTTTACATATAATTGTTTTGAGTTTGATTATTCTATTAACGTACATTTTGTATAGATATTGTCCGTAATAACATAGTTTTCAGCGATTGTCAACGGATCACTGTAACATTTGTGTTGGTTAAGAGGCAAGACATAAAGCTGTGTATTTGACTTTTGAGCAAATCAAATTATCATAGTGTTTTTATTTAAAGTTGTAATAAATGTTAAAGTTAAAGAATTCTGTTATTTTACATATATGTAAAAATTTTATGAATCGAAAAAACGATTTAAACTTTCGGTGAGGCTTAGTGCAGCAGTGGATTGATCTAGGCTGACGGCGATCGTCATAGTAATTATAAATGTTTTTTAAATATCTAAAATATATTTCCTGAATTCTTTCATTGTATATTTTACATTAAAAAGCAATATCATATCCAAATGTATATTCAGACACGACATATCATTTATTCTTTCATAAGTTGTTTCATGGTGAAATCAAGACTGTATAGAGGTTTGAACCTCACAAAAAATACCTTTTTCCCGGTCGCCTAAGACATTATATCCTTTTTTTGTGGGAAGAAACAATGTTGTGTGCAGTCGAAATTGACTTACTTCTACTCGAACTCTTGATTTTAACTCACAAAGTTCTGAGCTCAGTCCCTTCCATCGTAGATATAGCATTTATGTACCTATAGCTATAGGCATTTGTACTTCAGCCTAGATACTAAATGTCTTAGCATAATATGATTCAAACCCGTCTTTCTTTAAAAAAAATTCAAGCCTACAAAATCAGCGTGTGTATGAAAAGAACAATAATAATTTGCAAGGTATGTTTCCAAGCTATGTTTGCAAGGAAAGAAAAATTTAACTCTCTGTGTTCTCTGCTTACTCCGTAAGGCCTTTAACGTGATGATATCACATCAACAAAAACGTCAAGTTATTATAAACTTAATATATTATATAGTAACTTATTATAAACCAATGAAGTACAAATATTTCATAGGACCGTTTTAGTTGTAAATTAGTTTGAAAACTATTGAGTTAGTTTCCGAACAATGTAACATGAACATTGTAGATACATATTTAGATATTTGTATGGGTACAATGATAACATTTGGAAAAGGGATGAAATACTCCACATCTCAATTACATGAACACAGAAGTAACTTGTCTGTTACGTTTCACGTTCAAATTGGTGAATTGATTTTCTTCAAATGCGGAAATCGCTCGAAAATGGTAAAGGACGACCTATTCAGAATATTTATTAAAAAGAAACCCTATGAGAATCAAATAAAGGATGAAAAATTGTGATGGTAGTTTATAGGCTTCCGTGTGAACCAAACTGCGAATGACGACTGCTCTGTCATACAACTATCGCTCTTCTATTTTCTCATAATCTATATACTTTCAATCAAATTGAGAGATATCAACAGTTACTTTTTACCTTTGACTCTTTCTAGCAACATGTAAATATAAGAATTGAAAAATGACAAAACACGTAGAATTCAAACGCTACTATTGAACGAGTATAAATAACGAGGTTTGTATCCAAAAGCTAATTAATTGGGCTTGCCCCCGCGATACCAAAACAGTAAGTAAAATACATTTTTCTATATTTACGATTCCGATTGAGTTGTAAGTCAAACTTGGCAACTAGTCCGCTCTCGAAAAACCTTTTCTCAGAGGAATTTACCCCAAGAATGATTTCCAAACTTTGTAAATCCTCTTTTACTTATAATTGGCAAGATTTGGGAACCCAGGGAACTTGTATGGAAAATTCACTTCAATTTGTATTTGCTAAGATTTATGTACGGATTTTCTCTAGCTGAAAGCCACAATAAATAACTTAGTGATATATATAGTTTTTTTTATATAACATAATCAAAAGATTTAGTTTTGAAGAGATAGGAAAAGAGCAAGGGTGACTTCATGACTAACGATCATTAACATCAAGCATACCACGATTAGTCATTAGCACTAGTTCGAATTGAGCCTCTATGAAAAAGACGCTGCTGTTTAATGACTGACCTGATCGTTTTCCATAACCATTTTATTTATTCTCTGCCTCGTTGACCGCTACTGCTGATCGAGTGGTCCTGAGTTGGATTCCCGGGTGTGGTACTATCTGTCCTTTCTAACTTAAAATGTCTTGTAGTAGCGTAATGTCTGGATTTGTACCCGGTGTATGTATAGACAATAGGCACACATAAAATATGAGACATGGGAGTGCACTAGACTGCTCTGCTTAAATTGTGTACGCGGATGGCTTGTGTTTTGTGACAGAATCATGATAAGTGTTATTATTGTTTAATGTGTAATATTTCGTTTCGGATATGTAGCTAACAAATGTAGGATGGATCTTCGTGTTGCGTATTTTTCATTTAAATTACATGAAACGTAAAATAACAGGGTGAGGATAAAAATAAATTCTACTTCGTGGCTTATTTGTTTCCAGATCTCCAATTCCACATACCAAATCCCCGTATTGCGTACTGTTCACAAAAGGGCGAATTAATGGTTTTAATATGTGGTCGGTATTGCGAAGACAACATAAAAAACACAATTTATTTTTTCCAATATGTAGAATTTATTGAAGGACTTACAAATATTTACACACAACTTTTTGTCTTAAGAATATTTACACACACGACTAGTAGGCTTAAGATACTTTACACACTTATTTCTATTAATTTCTGCCTTAATTAAATTGAAATTAATACAAGTTAAACTACTATTTTCTTAAGCTTAATTGTACTCAGATCTATATACTTACATGCAAGTACTTATGTATGTGTGTATAATTATATGAGGTACGTCATCTTATTTAAACATTCTGATAGCAATATATTCTAATACATAAAGAACTCAGTATATTTTTGGCATTACAGTTAATTATTCACGTAAGTTGTTCCCAATTAACTGGTTTATAAAACACACTTACACATACGTGATTATTCATTGCCATACACTAAACAATATTAGTTGTTTATCATTGAATGTAAACATTCATAAATGCGCCATTCATACATTATGGGATATTTCTAGAATAATTTGAGACGTCCTCTTCGTGGTGTAAATTATGTTTTTTTTCATCTGGCGCGTAGTAGTATCGCTCGACGGTGCTGGCGTCCTCTACGCAGAAGGGGGCCGGCCCTTCCTTCACAAAGTCCACCCTGCCGCTGTGGACCCTCGTCTCGCGCGTGCAGAAACTTGACTTGGCGTTGGTTACGCTGGACAGCGGCGTGATGTCGCGGCGGTGGTTATCGAGATTAATAGTCCGCGAACCGCTTCGCCGCACCTGACGGCAGAGCAGGGTCTCGTGAAACGCCAGCCGGTACCTGTCACAACACAAATTAATGGTCAGTTTAACATTTCTTGGTTACTTACGCAATTTGTAAGGGAACGTGTTTAGATCTTCAAGACACGCATGACAAATCTTTATCTTCGTTTTGTGTACACGGGAGGATAGTCTGAGGGATGTTTCTTTCTGTTTAGAACAAAAAGGGCACATACGATTTGGTGATTTCATTGCCGTTCACGTGCATAAATACATAAGTACATATATCGTACATACCAAGGAGTGATCACCAAATGTGTTCGATAATATTATCGAAGCAATTGTTTTAATTGGGCAGAATTTTTTTTTATAAAGTAGATTTTTTATGTACCTAGTACAAAGTTACATAACTACCTCTTGCTAGTGTTGGTTGCAAGCGCGACTACCGATCGAGAGGTCCTGGATTCAAATCTCGGGTTGGGCACTATTGGTTTTTTCTAATTTAGATTTTCTAGTAGTGGCCCGGAGTCTGGATATATGCCCAGTGTACGGTTGATGTACATCTAAGTGTAATGTCTAAGGATAGCAAGGATGGACTAGTATAATCCCTAACTCCTCAAGTAACAAAAGATAATACTGGCTACGAGTCACCTAACGTAACAGACAATTTACAACCTATTTTAGCATAGAACAACAAACGCAAACAATAAAATAAGAAAATATATATAAACTTTTAATAACACCTTTGTCACGGTATATTGAGCTTAAATTTTTTCGACTCCACGCCTTCCTTTCTATTATTCTCACCGACAAATTTCAAATTTCGAATATTCTAATTTAGAATACGTAGGAGTCCTGAGAGAATTGGAGAAACGATTGGTACAAGATATAGGCGTGCGGAAAATATGTACGTGACGCTTTTAAGATTTTATAGACATTTAACCATATAAAATAATAAATTCAGTGTAGTTGCATAGTACATAATCTCTGTATGTACGATATCGCTTTCCATTTATATGATGCATAGTGCAGACAATTGATAAATAAGGCCCGAAAGAAAGGGTGCAGACATGTCCTCTAGCTAATAATAAAAATACTCCCTCACATGTAACATTCCGTAATCGAAATCTTACTTGATTTATAGTTTTGGGTGCAATAGTCTATGTTTACAAGGTTACAAGTTTGACGCTTGAGGTTACAATTTAAAATGAATTTATTCTAAGAATGATAACTTAGGAAATCACTTGTTTAATAACACGACTTGGGACGTGACAAAATCTAATGTTATACGCCAAAGGTTATCGAAAGGTATAATATTTAGCTTCGACCTGTAGCTAAGATATTATCGCACGCGATATGACTGGTTCGCGTCAGGGTCACGAGCGATCGTCCTGACTATATCGAGTTACGAAACTTTGACTGATTGCATTAATAGTGGACGTTGCATGCGGTGAGACGACATGGGATCCATTTTAAACAAGACAGTCGATGGATTAACACACTCGATGAACTGTGGTAGGAATGTAAGAGAACAATAGAGAAGATAGTACTTTTTGTTTTCAGGGTAAAATGGATTTTTTGTGGGAATTGAGCAAGATTTGATTTGAGACTATCAGACTTTTTTATTTTCGACCATCACTAAAAGGACTGACAACTTGATCAGTACTGCAGAGAACCGGTTGCTCGAGAAATAATAGAATTATGAATTATCGCGGTGTCGAAGAGATCTATGTCCAGCTATAAGCATTCCTTCCTTCCTTTCTTTCTTAAAAATATTGTACAGAAAATAATTGTATAGAAGCGCCTGTAGTCTTGATCCATTTGTGCTTTGCAATTAATAATAATAATAATATGTAGGTAAGCAAACTGTAACGAAGAGGGTTCTTTAATAATTTTGTTGATAATGACAATGATCATCTGTGTCGGGGCGGAGAACAAATCCCTTCTATGCCATGCCGGGATATTAGAGTGTAAAAAGAGGTGACCAGGCGCTGGCTGATCGCAGAATGGCGCAAGTTGGAGGCAGCAACGTAGACGATGCGAGAAGTCGTGGTCTCTGCGATCCCCACACTGCACGCTCAGAGTGAGGATTACGTAGAGGAGAGGAGGCAGACTCAGAGGAGGCAGACTCAGAGGCGGCATATATTAGGCGGTAGACTTAGATGACGATGATAAGAATGTTGATAATGATGATGATAACGGCAACGATGAAAATGACGATTATTTAAATGATGATGTAAGTAATGGTTAAAAACGAATAGGTTCGAACTTGTGTATGTACAAAGCTTTAGAAGGTGAATTTCGAATTCCTGCAACTTACTTCCCTAAGAACTTCATGTCGTGTACAATTAAGAGCAAAACTCAGCATTGCGATCCCGCAAGATTCATGAACTTATCACTTACAACTTGTTACTTGGAAATTAATAAAACTTTCAACAAGAGGAAATCCTGCTCGCCTATAATAAAACCATAATATGATTGTAATTGACAGTAAAATTAAATTAAACAATCTTATAGCGAAAATGAATTTCATGTAACAACTGTTGTGAAATGAAAATGGGAATTGAAGATATCAGCGTTTTGCGTTCGCTCCAATAACTCATATTATTGTTTGTCATATGTCTTTTTTAAATATTGATTGCTGTTATAATAAGCAAATTAGTCCGACGTATATACCTACTAAAACTACCTTTGTACGTAGTGGCCAATGTACTGTGAAAAACCTACCTGACTTTAACCTCAAGTATCTACAAATACGAGTATCCTATGTAATTCTGCAGCAGCTTGGCATTTAATTAACGACATCTTCTTAATTATCGTCACTGTCAAAGCAAATTCCGTTAATAAATGACCGCCAATAAATGCCAGGGAATAAACAGGAAATGAAACGATACAGGCTGGGAATAAACGTGTATTCTACGCTCGTTTTCACTGTACAATAATGTTCGCGAGAATTCCCACGCGTTGCGATGGAAAAATAGCACGTAATTTACTTATTTAGGACTAATATTAATTCCTGTCTGAAATGTTTAAATATTTACTCTTATTCGATGGTTATATAACAAGATTGACTTTTATATGTATTTGTCTTATAAAATCAGTTGGTATTGGTTTTGTTTTAACTCTCGTTACAATTTTTAATTTCCGGTCCCTAATTGCTTTCTTTCGATCACTTTGGTTAGGTATAATAAAGTTATTTTATAAATTAAGATCTTACTTAACTACAGAATTAATATTTGCACCAACATTTATATTCGGCTTTTATATTTGAATCGATTCGATTTTTAAATTCGACTACTATAGGTCAAGGGTATTTCCATGAAATTTCGAGCCTCAAGAGTCCAACACTGCTTCAATCCGATTGGAATGAGATTCGGGAACATCGAACTAACGATTTTAACTTAACTTTAACATTCAGAAACTGTAACGAACTTTACTAACAATAATTGTGACAGATCTTGTAATACGACTTCCCAAGATTTTAGTACTCGTCTGTTAAAACCATCCGGTGACTTTCAGCCAACACTGATGTTGTTCCACTTTAAATTGTCTCACAATTGAAACGAAAACTACATTTATGAATACGTTTATAACTTTCAAACAAGCTGCGCTACGGTATAACACGGAAGATGTCAAGTCCGCCACGCTTGCCGGGATTCCAACTGCGAGTAATAGTCCGATTAACTCTAGACTTGGTGTAATAAATCTAGATTATTGGAAGAAGGGTGATTTAAGTTTCGAAGGGTAGCCATAAATATTAATCCTTGAACTTTGGGAAGGATGAATGTGGAAGAATTACGGCAGGTTTGTAAGGTAGGGTACACTAGGTACTCTTTGTCTACCCTGTAAGGGCCTTATGTAATATACGAACAATAATACCATATATGGATGCTTTACTTGCCAAATGTATTAACTCCATTTTTTGAATCTAACTAAATTTTAATATTAAACTTGTATAGCTCATAACTGTACATATTCGTCAGATTAAAGATGTGTTTGCAATAAAACAGTCTACATCGTTTTATTTTAAGAAACAGCATAATATTATATCATTTTTCTCAACTTCTCCTTGGTGGTATTAATCGATTTGGCGATTGAAGCATCCATATAAGGTTGGACAACTTACCGAGCACTCATAACGTTGTACAGGATTGGGTTGACGGTGGCAGACACGTAGTAGAGGGCGCCCGCCACGTTGAACAGGTGCTCGTTGATCACGTGGAACTGCGGCAAGTTGTACCCGTAGATGTAGAAGAGCCGCTGCACGTGGAACGGCGTCCAGCACACGAAGAACGCGACCACCACGGCCACTGGTGGGAAAAACCATCTTCATTATCAA
>DWTO01005417.1:0-10761 GCA_018244755.1 Jemadia pseudognetus
AGGTCTCATGAGGACACAGCCGCATGCTGTTGAACAACCCGCCTATGAGCAGTGGTGAGCGGCCTGTATGGTGCGGCCGCCCGCTTGCCGGCCTAGACGCCGAACTCCTCTCCGAAGGAAGACGCCAGCCGTACAAACTCGCTCGGGGGAAGCGACCGTCCATCAGATGGTCAAGCGTGGAGGGCCGCGTACCCGTGGAAGTGCATGTGTGGGCCGTTGTCGACGCGACCATACATACGTCACGCCAACAACGCCACAAACCGCTAAAGCGACCGTTTAAGCGTTCTATTCTCCGATAAGTTAGGCAGAGGAGTGTCGTACCTACACTCCCACGTTGACTTAGTTACGTTTACGTCCCACTATGAAATAGGTAGTGAGCTTATTGCCATACACTGAGCACATTTCCAGACTCCAAGCTTCAACTAGAAAATCTAAATTAGAAAAATCCGGTAGTGCCCGACCCGGGATTTGAACCCAAGACCTATTGATCAGCAGTCACGCTTGCAACCAATACAACCAACGAGGCAGTCATAATGTTTTTATTATTAGTTATTAAGTAATGTTTTTGACAAATTTACAAATGTAAACATTAATTTATTACTAAGTCAGGTTTACTGATCACATATGACAAAGTAATAAAAACGAGTAAAAATATTCATAATATGTTTTATGGTAAAATAGAATAGACACTACAGTTTATGTACTTAATTTATATATTATGGAAATCAAAGCAAACGCTCATTCTCTGTGAACAGATAGTCATAAAAATGCAAAACTTCATTCTTCATGTGAAACCACGATTCTCATACATTAATAAGAATTTTGAAATTATCTCTTAAAATCTATTTCGCCAAGGCACTGCTGAAGGCCTTAACAAGCAATAAGGAACTCTGCACACTATCATTATGGCGATTTCACACTCGTAAAACTGCCCGTCGAGTGCGTTCTGTTCTTAGTCACAGATTCTGTGCGGGAATGTCTCAGGGACCCTACCACGAGTTCTCTAATATAAAGCAGTGAGTTGGATCCATTTAGTGGGATAATTTGTTTGTCACACCACGTTCGATCACAGAGGACAATTTTTAACTTGGGTTTTTTTGTTGTTTGTAGAATACAAGTATGGTTTTTACAATTTTAAACACGATTTAGCGAGTGGCCTATAAAATAAGACTATATCCCAATAACGTTCGTCAACTTATCCATTAAAACTTTAAAAATTTTATTGGGCTATCTAACAAATGCGCCGTATGTGTGAATTATAAAAAGCAATTAAATATTCAGTAGATTACTTAGTAACAAACGTTTATCTATCTAACTGTGATCATTTACATGAAGTATGACAATAAAACTGACAGAAAAAACTCGCCCAATACCTTTACTTCCCGTCAACTTTCAACAAATGTTATTGTAGGCGTTCGTCCCCGATACATACAAATATAAAACGACACTATTCTCCGGCGATATTTATGGTAACATTACATAATAAACCTGACACGTGTCAGTTCGGATTTATAGTGCGTGAAAATTGAGCAAAATCGACCGGTTCTAATCGAGTTGCCGTAGTAAGGGCAATATATTCCAGGAATAACAAAGAATAGAAACATTCCATAGCAACCAGAACAAATCGTCGTCAATGTAAGAATTCTTTCCTCAAATGTTCTTATATTCCATTGTTGATTCTCCGGTGTTCTAAAGTTGAATTTGAATGAGATTCACAGGCGAGATGGTACGTTGTATAAACATAGAAGTATGTGCGTACGTTGTATATACAATATAAACATTTTTATATTTCTACTGAATATATTGTTACATTCTACGTTCGCACTACAATTTTATTGCATAACGTATAAATTTCACATCTGCCCCGCATTAACACATCAAATTTCTATATTACCAATATTTACAACAGATTGATCCGAAAGAAAAAAACATTGTTCTACATATTTAGACTTGACTATTTTATTTAAGCTTCATGGGCACTGCATATTGACGAAATTAAATGAAATATTTTGATACAGAAAACGATAAAAGTAAGATGTTTCGTAAGATCTTAATTCATTCATTCACTCATTCATAAATGTTTATTCGCTAATTCGCAAAACATTGTTGTGGCATTATTTAATATCCACAATAATCTTGTGACTCAGAGTCTGGATATGTGCTCAGTGTATGACAATAGGCTAACCACCCATTCCCCAGTTGGACGTAAACGTAACTGGTGGCTCGTCGGAATGTTCTATATTCCTCTGCCTACCTCTTGGCAGATAACAGGCGTAATATTACGTTTAAAGGACACCATACACTCCCTAATATATTTCAAAGAGTGCGCCTCATAGTAATCTAACGAAAGCTCATTAATCTACCATAATATGTTTCGTCAGCGAACGTTAGTGTCAACAATTGCCTTCCTGTTATGATAACGTATTTGGGTTAATTAAGTAGACTATCCGTTTCGGGTAACATAACCTCTGCTCGTGTGATAGTTAGAGTACCTGGTTAGAGTATCTAGATATGTTTCTGAAAACATTAACATCACAATTTTATGTGTGATGTATTGATTTTGTACATTGCCCGGTTTCAAGATAAGACATGGTACAGTTTTACAGAATGCATAAAAGAATACTTGTAATACAATATTTTTTGTATCGAGCTCAGTGGCGTGTTACGGGTAAGGCCCGTGTCCAGCAGTGGATGGAAACGGGTGACCAATGATGATTACCATGATAATGAATATTTATTGGAATGTTACCCAATATAATTCAGAATTGTAAATAACTCGTCAATTATGCCCTAAAAAAATTAGAACCCATAGTTACAAACCCATTTCTACCACCTTGCAACCTGTAATTGGAGTTCGTCACCGTTATGAGTCATTGGGCTCCCCTGCTATACGCTAACCATTATATTGATGACTAATTCAGAAACCGAAAACGCTTTTTGCATGCTTCCGGCTCGTTTTCTTCATAGCTGAAAATCGTTTTCATAAGTTTCTTGCGACTCTTTCGACATAAGCACTACCGCTGCATTCAAGATGTACGATAGATACCTAATAATAAAACATAGCTTATTTTTACACTAACATAATAGTGAAACTACAAAAAATGCTCATCAACTAATTGAAAATACAATTTCATCCAATTTAGCAGGGTTTTTATGCACACACAGAAACAATGAAGATAAAATGGACATCAACAGTTGTGCAAGGGAATTGCTTATTCCATATTCAAATATCTTCTAGTAGGTCCGCTTAATTAATTCAATATTAGATTCTTTAGAATACCGGTATTTTAAAATTTTTGAGTCTACATGTATTGATTTGTAGATGCACTTACATTGCCGGAATACAACAATCATTCTAGTTCGTCTACTGAACACGTCAAAACAGAGCTAACAAGTAAATGTTTACCGAATAACTATGCGATCTTTTTCTTCTTCCCAACAATATTCAATTATATCTCAGTTACGAAATAAATCTTCATTATGGTTGGACATGTAAGCTATTGAATTACTTGATATTATCTACTCATTTACTAATTAAAGTGTTTTTAACATTACGTAAAATGCGATTTATTTTTACTGAAAACATTCGGATTCCTTAAAAGGTTCTTCCCTTATACTACTGGACGTAAGATAATTGACAAATTTTAGGGCCTACAGAAATGGCCAATAAAATCGAATCACATGAACTTTTCAACGCCGAAATAAAATGTGTTGAACTAAATTTCGTAATAAAATCCGTTATATTTGCAATAAACAGAGAACCGATAAACAGGTTTTATTAGAAAATGTTAAGACCTCGTCAAATGTCCTTTACGATTTAATAAAACTTCTCTTTATCGACTAACGCGGTTTTAGTATCGCTACTGTGCGTTAGATGGCAGTAAAATATAAAATGAACATATACTCGTAATGTCCGATCCGGCTGTTCGAGGTTTGACGCGGTCTGTCGAGGCATAGCTAAATGCCCTGGCGGTTCATGGGTAGCAGCGTAAACGATGCAAAAAGCTGTGCTCTGCGATCCTCAACCTGCATACCCCTCCAGAGAGGTCTATGCCCAGCAGTGGACTGCAATAGGCCGGTAATGATGATGATAATTTTCGAATGTCTTAGAAATTATACACAGTTTTTACAATCTAGTTATTGATAAAGAGAACGAGTACCTACCAACATTTATCTTACTGAAGTACTTTACAATTAAAATTAACAAAAAGTGGAATAATTATGAAATAAAACCTTAACTTAAACAAAAAGGAACTAAATTATTTGTAGCATCATATGTCGCAATTTATCTTCGAAGCCAGTTAAGTACACACTCATAACCGCGCATCCGCGCAAACTTTCATAACTGCCTATAATCGTTACGATAATTATGCAAAATAATGGCAATATGTTATATTTATTACGTTAGCAAAGTGTCGCAACCCTTACAACGCATATGTTGCAATATTTATTGAGGCATAGCGTTAAGTTTCTACTCAACACCTCTTCTAGTAGCTACCGCATGTACGAACGATAAATCTTAAGTAGTTCCGTACTTGGCATAAAAATCTTAATCCTTATATACATTATATACTACGTCAAAGTAAAGAAGTAATATCCGGTGAATGAGTAAATGACAGCAGAAGTAAAATATTGAAAAGGCATTTTAAATTGGTCCAGTTTTTAATTTATTAAGTCATTGATACAATGATAGAACTCCCTAAGCAGCGTTCGAATATAGATTTTATACCTATACGTTTTTATATTTAATATATAGTTAGTCTCATCAATCCGGACATTACCTGTTTAAACATACATGGGGTACTTCTAATCTTTTATAGTCATAACATCTTCAAAATTTTTCATAAATTTCAAGACCTCTAAATCTACCAATCATTACTGCACCAGCGTTCTGAGACCTGACCCATATCGAACAATGGAAAAATAAAATGCTTGATAATGATTTTCAAAAATAATGCAATAGACTTAGGAAATGTTGGACACGTACTTTAGCATTAATGGTACAATACCACACACTAAGCTTTTGCAACATATTGGCCCAATTGTTTGCCTGGCCGTCTATAGAGCTTTACGTGAGAACGAAAGAGAGAAGTAACTTGTAATTTTCCCGTCACTCATAAATATCAATTTGAGAGATCATAACAGCAAAATTATAGGTTCCGGGGAACGCTGAAATGATTTAATGCCTTTTTTGGACGTTAATTGTGGTTTGAGCAAATTTTGTAAATCTCCTTGGATCTATATTGAGAGCGTTACAGCCGCTGATGTATACGAATCTGTTACGTTAACTGGAATACTCTGTGACAATTTCATTGTTCAAGTTGACGATGTCACAGAATCAAAATCTTCACCTCAGTTACAAATGTTTGAGCCGATCTACAAAGTTACAATTTTAACAGTACTAAAAGTCGATTGTTAAGTTTATTGTGATGGTTATTTGAAATCAATTTTATTAACGTTCCAAGACCGATACTTTAAGATATTTAGCCGGATGTCAAACAACTTTTTCTAATCCAAACATTAATAAAGGCCTTTTATTATTTTAAAAAAACCGAAAGAGTTCATTGCGTTCGAGCGGTTCTTATACACAATAGGTAGTACTTTTTCCCATCTGTCAGAGTTTTGATGGATCGTTCTGTACACTAAGGATCGGATTTCATAAATTGTTTGGCTACCATTCTGTTTGATCTCGATTGTATTGTTTGATTAAATAGTTCAACGTTTATTGATATTTAAATTTTTTGCCCAATAAACTGATTTTTAATTCTATTCTGACGTCAAATGCGTCCTAAGTTTTGTTGTCTGTAAAACCGCTCTTTACACGCTCCTGTAGCGTAGTTTATATATATACAGTGTTGCTAGAAAACAATATCTTCTCTTTATTTTCCGCTGTCCTAAATTTTATTACGGACACTTGAAATTCGTTTCTTAAACTTATTGAAAAGTAAGAAGTTTAGGACTTTAAAAGTTTAACCTTAGGAAAATTTAAATCTTTAGTTTTAATTTTTGTAATAATGTGGTACATTTAACAATTTAATTAATAAATAGTGTAATCGGAATTGGTTCATATAACTGAATTATACATTTATTCAATTGTCTCGTTAATTATTTCATAATCATAATTAAATAATTTATTATTGTACTCTTATGTTATGCTTGTAATCCGAATATATTATGTTGTTTAAACATACTGCCGATCGGGAGGTCCTGGATTCGATTCCCGGGTCGGGCATAACGAAATTTTCCTAATTTAGTTTTTCTATTAGTGGTTCGAAATCTGGATATGTATACTGTATATAACGTTGTATAATTAACCAATATGTAGGTAAGTGTAAAGTATATTTACGACTTTAACAAAAAAATATAACCTTGTTTCGTTATTTCTGTTTGTTGATCGATTACGATACGACTAGTATTCGTTAGAACGGTACTGTTACTTCACTTTTATACTTGAGATAATCAGTCTTTAATTATTCATATCTAAGTTTTTATTTCATTTTTATTTCTGATAGTCTGATATATATGATGGTCTATAACTCTATAACGTCCCGTACCCTATAAAATAGTAGTAATTCTGTACGAAACGGCCTTATATCCGTCTAATCATCACTGCTAAATATTATTCGTCCACCTGTAAACAAGAGATCTCGTCACGTATCTAGACGATCTCTAAATTTTTCAGGTTGCTCCATGTGAATCAAATTCACACTAACGAAAAAAGGAGTAATTTGGTAACAAAATAAGCCCCTCAAGTTTCTTAAAACCTTCGAGGAAATAAACTCTCACAGTTTATTTTAAAAAAACCGCAACTGATATAATATCTTTTCAAAAACTATTATTTTCTTCAATGTAGTATTTAAAATTATTTTTTTTTGAAGTTTAGTGGAAAAATCCCAACATAGGCTTAATAATTCAAATTCTCTCACACCACATCTAAGGGCACTTTACAACGAAATTAAACCAGGATCCGTTTTAAGGCCGCCATAAAAATAACAGCCCTTATTGAAGCTCACGCCACCATATTTGTTACAATGTTGATGGTTTGCGGTTAATGTCTATATATGTTTTTTTAGCACGTACTCCTACTTTGTATTGGATGATGATAAAATAATGAATTAAAAAAAATATACAGAGGACGGGCTATTCACTATTTTATGGGACATTTTAAAGCTGTAAATGTTTGCAATCTTAAATTACGTACCTTCTATTAAAAAGTAATTATTGTGAATTATATGTAACATCAGGCCTGTAATTCCGAATGGTTAAAATGTAAATTTTTTAATGCTTTGTTATTACTTTACTTTTCCAAAAATTAATTTATTAATTTAATGTACAAATCACTTAAATTGTCTAAATTATGAGACTGCAGCTTAAGCGTCTCAAAAATGTGTTGTGTTTATAGTGTGGCTGTGGATAAAACATTCCTCTGCCTACCTCTTCGGGGATGACAGGCTGAAATAAATATTTTTTTATTGTCGAAGTAAAGATGCAGTACTTTTCAACCGCTGTAGCTCAAATATTATTGATTTCACGAGACCCAAAACGGAAGAAAATCAAAAACGTTCATTTCTATCTTAGTCCATTACTTCATCCATATCTGAGCCCTTATTAAAGACATGAGACTTATTTGTTAAAAAAATATACATATATCCAAAATTAAATCCATTAAATATTTTGTGCTCGACAGTATCAGTTACTACACTAAACGAATTGTGGTTGATATAAAAGTTATTTGACGTATTGGTTTTGTACGCGATTGTACATTAAAGTCATCAATCTTCAAATGTCGTTAGACGACTGTTCGGTTGTTATTCAAATATTGAATTCCGTTGAAAGCGGACGGCAGGTGGTGGGACGTGTTAGTACTCGTTCCTTTATTTGTAGCGTTCATAAAATTGTATTTTATATAATTGGATTACTTAGATATTTATAATATAATAGTATGATACTTGGGTTACAATATATGATCGTTAACCCTTTTACCGTTCCACTGTTGGGCACGGGTATTTCTGTACTGTAACATGGCTAACAAATCTTTTCAATCCTACAGAAAACTGATTTCCCATGCTGGGACGAGAGTGGACTTCCTTTGTAGAGTTCTGATATATATTTATCAGGAACATTATAAATTTAGTCAGTTATTTAAACCATAATTACTCGCAATAATTGTCTTGAATATTTATGTTACCATTATTCTTGTGCGTGTACACACGTATTTGTGACTAAAATAATGTGTTAGTGTGTTAGTGGCATATAAAGTAGGTACTATAAAGGCTATGAAGTTTCATTTAAATTTTTATTTTTAATTGAATATGGTAATTTGTGTGTGATATGTAAAATACAAACAATACTAAACTAACCGGTTGTTTCAACACATAAATCTGAAACAAGACTAAATCCTCACAGGAATTAAGATTAGACAGATGGCTCATTATGTTAGACTTATGACATGTTTGACTTAACTATAATTCCATGGGTTGAACTGACACCATAACTTTATACGAACGGCATTCCACAGTTACTTTGATACAAAAAACATACTGAAGCATTATAATTTCTACAATATCCTCGCCTCGTCCGTCCATATAATTAAGGGCTCCACATTACACGTATCGGCCGTTGTAGACGCACTCTTGAGCTCATAAAATGGTTCCACTATCAGAGGGCGAGGTTTCCAATTTATTTTTTCCCCACCGTTGCAGGGCCGATGCAGTAAAGTTGAAATCGTAAAGTTACGATGTCTGGCCCCCGCGACACCCCTACCATTTGATCAAAAGGGCCTGTGTTTATGAAGATCCTCCAGTCTTTCATGACTTGGAATACAGTGTTTTTTCTTCTTATTTTACACATGTATAAATCTTATATAAACATTACTCACCCGAAACAAAGTAGATTGCACGTTTTATGTGAATTGTATGTTGACATTCTCACATAAATATATTGTCATGATTCTTACCAGCACGCTTCGGTATATTCAACAAAAAGAAGTTTGTATAATACGCAAATACGGCACGTAAATGAACCTTTATAAACATCATCTGGTAACAATTTTGAATTTTGCCAGAATACCGCAATGCTGTAATTAATTCAGTACCTACTACTAATTTAATAATTTGGCTTCAATTTAATAAAATTCAGTTCAATCCAGTTTTATTAAACTAATTCGAAACCTTATTATGGGAATGGATTTCTTGGGAGTAGTTGGCTATTATTATAAATTGTTGGGAGGTACTCTTTGGCGACTTTTCGCTTGGATTTTTCTTTAAATTGAAGAATATAGGCAGACGCACCCTAAAACACACTACAATACGCGTATTCGTCTCGGAATACAGTTAAGAGACTATTGGTATAGCACCTCAATATGTGAGACATAGGTTTCTTTTATGAAACAATACGCTAAGGTAAAAAGCAAAACGCTGTTTGATAGCAGTATTGAATTACATCTTTCCGGGAAGGTTCACTCAGTCTGTCAGTACCTAAACGCACTATTTCCAAGTGACAGATTAGGAATGTAATCTTCAAAATTATTAAATGAGTCACGCCTATCTCCAGTTCTCTGCGAGGTTAGTTGCAGATGTCTGTTCGTAATCCCTATTTTGACAAATAAATGTGATTTTTCGCTTAGTGATTATGATCAGTGATCGCCTAGTTGAACATTCTATTAAATGATTGATAGCATTAATTTGATAATATTGACTATAATTTCACGCATTATTCATCTGAATGATTTGAAACTTTTTACAATTTTTATAGACACTTACGAGAAGATTGTGCATTGTACTATCAACGTACAATGCATGTACAATCAATCATATCATATGTCTAGTACATACCTATAATACTTGACGCGCGAGTCCTTTAAGCTAACAATTTAATACTTCCTGTACGTTTTCACGAGATCGATTGCAGTAATAATCTCACTTCGGAGTCACGGCAGCGCCGTTCACGCTACAAAGGTAGGGGTGTTCCTACAATAATTTAGTAAGGATAATAAAGGTTCATTTTTCACTAGTTCAAATTGGATACGGTGGCTGGGTTGGTTTTTTGCTGCATTTCTACGCCTGAATGAGGGGCTCGCTCGCACAAACTACACCTTGGGCGGGATAAAAAATACCATGCACTCACATTTTGATGTGAAAAAGTGAATAGAATATCGAATGCGTTAGAAAAATGTTTTAAAAACAGTACGCGGAATTTTTCAAATGATACATAGGTATGTACACGTATAAAGCCTGGTACGTATTTCTGTAGCTTGCAGTTATTTGTATGGCTTTTTTTTATAGTAAATACATAGTTATTTATTTTTATTACTATCTATTTTTATCTTTATTACTATTAACAAAAGATTGACTTAATATCGATGGGAATCTTCAACTAGTCAATCCAGGTGATGATAAAGATTTGGTGTAGGCACCATATATTGGTGTGATTTTCATATTAGTGACCTTTCTGTACATTCTCGAAGATTACTTGAACTTGAAAACGAACTTCAAAGTGTTATAATAGTGTAGCCTAAACCTCAAAAGCCTATGCATAGAAGCAAGCGCAGGCAGAAAACAAAAAAAATCGTAAGTTTATGTCTTAATTATAAAAAAGGAAACCGAATCCGGACCCTTTTGGAAGGTAGTTCGCCAAAGTTCAAGGCGAACAGATTATCCACAGGAAACTTCAATATCTATATATAAATACGTGATGCAAAAACTTTGGACCCCTTTTTACGAAAATTGCGCGGACGCAGGAGCATAAAATTTGGCACACTTA
>DWTO01005418.1:0-10761 GCA_018244755.1 Jemadia pseudognetus
GGCCCTTGCAATGGATCGATTTCAACTTACATCGATCGTAAGAATCGGAATTAGCCTGCTCGACGTTTTCCCGTATAAATATTTGATTCTCCCAAGCCACGGGCGCTTACTCAATCAGTTTCACCGCTTCTATTTTAACTCAACTGCAAACTCGATTGTGAAATGCTAGATTTGTAAACTAACTTGACTTGCATTTTATTTAATACTACGATTTTGTAAAGTATATACCTACCGCATTATCTTCTTTCTTCATTAAACTTGATTCATCAACTTTATTATAGATAATGTTGGACCATTTTCAAATCTGTATACGTACATACAAATTATATGTAATAGCTTTTTAATTCCTTTTGAAATATCCATTCAGTTAATGTCTAATTCAAATGATTGCACTGATGTTGTTCAATCTGGATTCAATTTGGATCAACACTAATAACGGATTTAAAGAAGAAAAAGCATTTTTTTAGTTCTTCTTACAGGGACCATTGGTTTAAAGGTAGTTATTTATATATATTATTACTATGATTACCATTTTAATATTAATCCATACAAACATTACACGCAGTACGTAAACACACGTATTTTTCATTTTTTGAACTTGTAGGTATTCACGTTAAAAGAGCTGAACCAATTTTGATGATATTATATGGAGGCAGTGTAAGCAAAGCGGGTAAAGATTAATTATAAAAAATATTGATGTTTTACGTTTTATAACACTATTTTTATTTTGTAACTGATTCTCGGGGCGAAATTTGTCGTAATGTAAAATTAAATCTGTTTAAAATCTGTTTGAGAGCTATGAGATTTAAAGATTAACTATTATTACAAAGAAAATTGTAATATTGCCATTGTCTGACCTTTTACTTGCGACCAGGGAAGCGTACGGACAATCGCTAGTTTGTTGTATTGTAGATATTTAAAGGCTAGTACGTATTTAAATAAGAGAATCGATATTAGGAACGTCTACAGCAGATTATTGCTAATGCGAGTTTCATTCGCCAACATACCATCACCTGGCAAGGTAAAAATAAATTTGTGTGAAGCGTTTACAGTAGATACTTATTATTTTATCTTACATCTTAGAGTTTTACGGTACTAGAACAGAAGGTAGCCTCCGATTGCCGAAACACCTGTGCACAACTATATGTTTTTTAATTGCTATCTTATTACATTAATGTAAAGACCTACTACACTCTCCCACTATCGTCCAGGGTATTGCATAGACCCTTGTAAGTCTTACATAAAGGTGTTACAGATAAAGAATATAACCGCTCGTTCTACAAAAAAAAATGTGCATACCGACTTATATACATAGATAAAATGTATTTATTATTTATACCATAATATGAGAAGTGCCTACTACAATGTACACAGACAATATGAATGTAATACAATAAGCTTACCCATTTTCAAGGTACAATATATAATTTAGTAACACCTGAGAATACAAAAGTAGACCACCGTATTGATTTCCATTCAGACCAATAGCAGTAGTTACGGAATCAGCACACTCGACGTTTTTGCGTATAAATATTTGATACCCTTGAAGCTTCGGTGCTTATTGGATCAGTTATATTGCAAATAGCAAATAACGGAATGAAAAAAAAGTAGTATGTTGAATTAAATTCTGTAACGCTGCCGCCTCGAATGCGTCTCGGAGGCGTCTGGTTATTTCAGTTTCGTCTCTGGCTTTTTTAAACCGGTATAATATTCAATACAACGAATTTCATTTTTTACTACATTGTACAATGATTCGGTTTTACAATATTTCGTTGTATTGTCATAATACTATTATGAGACATCTCCACGCACAACCATCTGATTCCATAACAATATAACATCAAGACAGCTCTGAATGTATTTGTTTATTTTCTTTTATGATTTTTAATTTGTCCTGCTTGAGTCAATCGTCATGTACAATAGATAATATCAATGAAAAGCATTTGCCAGATATGATTCGTTCAACTTTGCCATGTCGTATATGCGACTTGATGGCAAAAGTCAATCCAGCTTTACATACCCCAACCTCACCAATCGCGGTCCACTGAATTTATTATTTCGTGAGTATCTTCTTTGAATATTCGTCATTCAAGTTTTTGTAACTATCGTTATTAAATTCCTCGACAATTCAAATTAAATATTAAATTATTAAACATCACTTCTATGTCACGCTCTTAATAAAGCTTTTCGCGTATTGGTAACAATTTATGCATGGTACGAGATACTATGGACGGGGTATTAAGGACAATGACCCATAAATCAATGTAATTGCACCATTCACCTGGCGCCGCTAATATAGGCATTATTCAATACAGGCCTAATTACACACCAAACGATACGCGTGACGCTACCTTTCCAAAGCAATCAAATTATCCGCCTCGAAGCATCAATATTGGATGTAGATACCAAATTGTATTACGCAATGCTATCCAATGAGAGAAGAGTCACAGTCTGGATCTGTTAACAAAAAAAAGTATGAAGAAAAAATAAATAAACGGTGAATTGAAACCATGGAAGCATAGATAGGAGAAGGCAAATCCTGAAGACCTTAAATAGATTTGAGTAAATCCATGATTACCTGTTAAGTAGTTCTGACGTTATTTGTTTTTTTAACATATCTGTTCTGTGCTTGTTGCTTCTATATAAAACACTGATAAATGTATACCCAAAATAATAAAAGAGATAATATGTTTCGATACCTTGTACCATTACTTTAACTTTTATTACTATAAGAAAACGTCGACTTGCTAGTTACATATCAGAGAAAGGTAAGGATAGAACAACACAAGCGTAAGAAGATACAATTCTTATATGAGTTCATTTTCCTTTATTACATTCAACAAAGGTTTCGCGGGCAACAATGGCCTTGTGTAATTCTATGGCAGGTCCGTTGCTATGGCAACTTGCAATGTAGCAAAATATCTGATGACGCAGCCGCGAAGTAATCGTGTGTGGCGACCCTTGCGATGGGTCCGGCTTGGGGTACGTTGTAAGACGAGAGCGGGCAAAGGTAGCTAAATTTTATAACAAAATAGGGAAGGTGTGAGAAAAAAGCTTTTTAAATACATGAATAAAATAAATATTATATATATTATGCGCTCTCTGCCTACCCCGCAAGGGACCTGGCGTGAGGATATGTATGTAATAAAATGAATATATTGGGATATCTCCACACCCGGTCGCATGATCCTAAACTAAGCCTCAGGAGAGCTTATATTACCACGACCACGGCAGCAAAAGCCTACTTCAATGGCCACTGTACCAAGGAGCCGGCCGATAACAATCCAATACCATCAATCATAGGCGTATAATTATCATCGTATATCATAATTAGACTTTACAGTGCGTGTAACTTGCGTGCGTGCGTGAAACTTGTTTAACATATTTATGTAAAACTTAAGTAGTAATGTATATATATTGTAATATATATACCTATATACCCACTTTCCCATTTATATTAAACAACAACATAACGCCTGTAGTCCCCGAAAAGAGGCAGTGGAGTGTAGCACACTCCCACGTTTCAATAGTTATATTACATAGTAATAAAACAATGTAGGTAGAAAGAACCAAAGCCAAAAATCTCTATTCTTACAACCCTGATGTTCCTCTACGTTCATTACTAATTCTAGTAATTTCTAGTCGTGCTTTTTGTATTGCTCGTAACGAACCGAAAATAGTCGCTTTATCACAGCTCTTGTGTATAAATCGTTTAATACAAATATGATGATACTTTTCATAATACATCGGTCAATATGTATGACGGAACTGAGTAGGCGACGGGGCGAGGACGTTTCGAAGACACTTTTGCAGTTAAAGCGAATGTGTGTGTGTGTGTGTATATATTTGGGCGGGAGTGTGAAGCCGTGCGCGGCAAATACCTACCGCATTTTGTTTGTGAAACTGTGTTTTTGTAAGAAGTAAATAAAATCAGTTGATAACCAATAGACATTCCATTTATACCACTATATCCGTTGTATAGATTTAACTAGTTGCGTTTCGCTGCCAAAACGCTCCAGGAATGAGCTTTTCTGCTCTATTTTGTCTGTACTGTTTCTTACAACTGTCTTGCTGGTCGTGATTTGTACCCAGTATGATAGCCACATGGCCACACAGCTGCTGAAAAGTGGAAGTATTTCACCCCTCTGCCTACCTCATTACGGAAAATAAACGCATATAGTTATCTAGTAACTGAGCGTTGCTTTCTTGACCTTGGAAATAATTTAGTGCATCTGGCGAGTATGACCCCCAAACGAGAACATAACTCATTCACAAAAATCCCAACCGTTACGTAAAATTTCATTTTCATCAAACCTATCTCGTATCTAATGTGCAAATTTAATGGCGTCGTAAAATATTAAATGTCGGATAATGTACATAATTTGTAAGTTATGCTCCGTTATGTTTTAATGAAGCCATGAATTTAGCTTCAGTAGATGTTAATGAAACAGTAATATACAAGTTATTGAGTACAAGGGTGTCAGTGCTATGTAGCAATATTCAGGCTTCACAACCCATTATTATCGGTGCTATCGTTAATATGACACATATACATTAATTTCGAAATCGAGTTTATATGTTACGTATTTACATAGCAGTAACAGATAATGGTTTAGAATTCAGTCTCCCACCTCCGTGGTCACTCCTCACCTCATAACTAATTAAAAAAATACAGTCCAATTGAGAACCTCTTCCTTTTTTTAAGTCGGTTAAAAACATGCGTTTACTGTCAAAAACAATTGTTAGCTATGTTTATTACTTTACTAGTTTATTATTTTAGTAGCAAACGACTAAATTTAAACACAATGAGCACAATGCAGACAGTGTGTAATATCGTCCAGTTGTATGCAAATTAGGCTCGCGGAGCGCCGCGCGATTTCGTTACTGGTAAATAGATTACACTGTCATACTGTGTAATACGTTTTAGAGATACAGACTTAAAATATGTCCCAGCACTAATTGTTCACTAAGTTTAATATTGTAAATCACATCCCTTGTACAATTAGTAACTCTTTAAGTTATTTATTACTTGAAAAAAACGTAACATTCCGCCTGTAATCCCTCAAAAGGTAGGCAGAGGTGTGTAGTACACTCCCACGTTACACCGGTTACGTTTACGTCGTACTACGGAATAGGAGGCGAGTTTATTGCCATATACCGCGCATATATCTAGACTAGAGTCACAATTAGAAAATATAAGTTAGAAACATTCAATAGGAATAGTACCCGGGATTGGAACCCAGGACATTACAAACAACATCGTAAATAATATGCCGTGTTCACAATTTTCAAGCATTCAGTTCGTTGACTGATAAATTTTAGAACTTGAATACTATATACTTTAAAAAACAATGCAAAATCTGTAAAATACATATTCAAGATCTTGTGGCAGTTAAACTCTCGTGGCACCGACTGCCAGTACAGTACTAAACGTGTGTTATGAAACCCACACTGGAGCAGAACGCCCTGTTATCTAGACCCCTCAATTACAAAGAACATTGCCAAGATTTGTAGGTTGCAGTTACAATGAGGGTAAGTTGCCAATTCAGTTAAAACTACGTATATTTCTCTCGATTTTGGTCCTGTTATAGCGACAGTTTTATTATAAAATGCATATTGGCACAAAAGTACTAAAAGTTAGCGAGGCTACGTCTTTTATGAGCCTTATTCTTTGTATTATGACTATAACGCAACCAATGAACGTTTAAAAGAGAGCTCAGGCCATTTACGTGTTAAATTTCATGTATCTTGTTTTGTACACGTAAATGTCTAAAATAATTAAATGGTTAAATGTTGAATAAATTACTATTGTACTTTCCATTAGTTCAGCATTGCGTTTTTAATAAATAAAAATCCACAATAATTTTCATCATTACCTACGTGTTTTCACAAAGAGAACGGTTTGTTTTTCAGTTGTGAGTCGTTTTTAACAGAAAACCAAATTAAAATCTAAAAGCGCTAAAATTGTATACAAGAATAATCTCGCGTTTATAAGCAGCATGAGGCATTTAAATATTCATTATTCGTCGACAAGAGTCGGCCGCGCGTTTGTTTTATTAGAGAAACAATAAAAATACAGGTATGAATAAAAAACCAAGTCGTTGGCAAGCTTTATTACCACGTGAGCGTTATATCGCTTATAAAATCATTTTAGTACAGTAAGAGTATAAATGTAAAAAGATATATCGATAGTAACAACTAAAATAGGGTTGGCCACACCATAGTTACAACACTAAAAAACCAGCACATCACTACCATTCACTGACGTACGAAATGTCATTTTATTAACTATAGTGTGTTCAGCCCAAAAAGGACATCGATCAACCAAACAGTAAGAATATTAAAATTTCATGGGAGAGTTGCAAAAAACGAACTATATCACAGCTAGGAACTTTGTACTGAGTTTTGTCACAACGAACTATTACTGAAATTATTGAAATTCTAATACTGGTCGGTTAGAAAGAATGTCCTAGAAATATTTATAAGAGTTATTATATTAAATCTGGGTACTTACTAAATATATTGGAAAACAGAATTATATCGAATTAATGTTTTAAAAATAATTAACGTCTTGCACATAACAGGATCGCTGCTTCAAGAGCGCCATTTCGCTGAAATACTCGCAAATACGAATTTTAAACTGCAGTCTGAACTCATATAAAATAGGGAAACGCTAACTTGATAAAACATGTACGAACTTTTCTAACTTGTACTAAAAAATTGATTTCAAACACCACTGAATTTATGTTTACCGCAATATAGTAAAAGAAATTAATTTGTAAACATTCCAAAGTGTTACAGATTTATCCTTCACATAACATAATATGATAACGAATCGTTGTTACCAACAGTCTTAACCAAAAAACACACTGTATATAATTTTTTTCAATCGCATAGTAAGTACCCAGCTTTATCTTAAATCTAAATGCTGATCTCTGATCCATGATATTATTATATTAACAATTATTACTGGCATTTTTCCTGGCACTTGCTCGCCGATAACGCGGCCGGCGCAAAATCACATTACATGAAGAGCATTTGCGTTATATTTGCAATTTCCCAATCTTAAGTACATCCCTCTGAGAAATACCTGAAGTGTATATGATGCTAACCTTGCGAAACGATTGGACAAGGTTTTATGAACGTGAACCGTAATAAGTACAAATTATTAAATATTAATGTGAACCAAAAGTTTAATAGTTCAGCAAATAGATCGCTTTAGTCTATTCTTGAAGCAATAAAACTTCTCTAATTAATTTTACGCAACACCGAAACCAGACGACGTTTTTACTCGAATAGTAAATATAAAAAAAACTGCGCACGATTACCGACGGACGGCTATGAGATAACTTGAATGTTTTTTTTTAAATAAATTTCGATTTAAAAATTGCAATAAAAATGTCTTTAAAAGTCTTGAAGCCATTATGTAAATGTCTCTACCTGACATTTCCGTCGTCAGATTGCGAGGAATATAAATTATTCCAACGACGAACTCGTACCGCATCGCTGTTGGAACCAAACACGAACAGCCTTTAGAGATGACTGATTTATTTCTAGAGAAAACTCAAGTTACAGTTACGGCCGCAAGCTATATTTTTTAAGTTTGGCTAATTAGTTAATAATTGTTGCTCTAATTTTTATGATACCTACATCTTTTAAATTAATATAGCTATATCTATGTAGCGTACTTTCCGAACCACCAAAAGTCTATACGTTTTAAACAATTATTACAGCAGATTTATCGTAAATCTTAATGAACGTAAATAAAAATTGAATCTACAACGCGCAGATGAAAGTATTACTCACAATTGCGTAAACATACGCAGTGCGTGACATTCTCGTTGTGAGACTGCGTCAAACATAAATTATTCGGAAGACGTAGCAGACGCATCGAGTTTCAAGCGTAAAAACGCACGATCTGAAGCCACGTAGCGGCAACGATTAATTTAAGATTCACTAAACCAACTTGAGTTAATAAATTGTCTTTGCACTCCAATAATCTTAGTATTTCGTCTCTCAATTATTTCTGTATCTGTTTTTGACACCGAAATGAGGAAATTTAAAATCGAAATCAGCTACTGGTGATAATATCGTGTCTGTAGAAAAATAACTCTCTGAATAAATGTAAATTCAAAAGAAGTAAGATATTTTAATAATGTTCGATTTTAGGATAGAATCATAAAAGCCTACGTGGATATTATCGCAAAGTTCGGAGAGTAAAATGTTTGGCAAGTTTTCCATATTAACAGCATAATATTAAATCCGTATTGGCTAGCGCTTCGTTACGCTGTTTCTATACTATGTATGAGGGTTTCCAATAAAATAACGCATATGTTCCTCAAGGCTGGGTGAAAGGATGGGCATCGGCTCGCCGATTACTCCTTATTAACACAAATTGGCCAATCGCATGCATTCTGTCGCAATATATTGATTGAGCTGTCTCGATGATCAGATGAAAGGATGTGATGACGCTAGACGGTTGGGCAACGGAAGGATTTTGCAATCGTTCATCGACCGCTCGCGCCACTCACTGCGGCCCCGACCTCCCAACTAGGTCAAGGTCAATGCTCCTCTGGATCTCGGTCTGGTAGCGTCCCTGATTCTCCCCCTCGTACTTGTAGGGCAACAAACGGTACTGTAAAGGTTCCTCTTGCTGAACTTGGCGGTACCTCAATAATTCTTGTTCCAGTTCTCGTCGCTGTTGCTCGTACAATTGTTGTTGGAAGAGCAAACCTTGTGTCTCTTGATCCAAGTTTTGGCGAAGTTGATATTGTCGATTTTGTTGTTGAATTGGAGGGTGAATTTGTTCCCGAGTGAATTGTGCTTGGGGATGAGCTGAGTTTTGGAATTGATGGTAATTATGAACTTGATGTTGTTGTTGTTGAAGATTAACCTGCGGCTGATACAAATTTTGGTGCCGATGCTGACCACTTTGTTGTGAATTGTATTGTTGTTGATAAGCTTGATTATTTTGATGTTGATATATCTGCTGCTCTTTTTGTTCATCTTTTGTCGCTTGAGGATTAAGGAGTTGGTCTTGCGCAGGAGAGTAGTTATCAGCACGGCGGTGGAGATGGTCGTGTACTGCGGAGTTCTCCAGGAAGGCGACAGGGCCTGCGCCGAGGCGCTGGGGGCGGTAGGTGGTGGCGTCGAGACGAACGAGGGGCTTGCGGGGTCGGGATCGAGTCTCGGCCGGGCGCTCGGAGGACGCGCCCGCCGTTAACGCATTGTTTCGACTCTGCAACAGGAAACCCTCGCTCAGCTGGAGCTAACAGCCTCAGATGTCGCAATCTTTCAACACTGATTGGGTACTTATCGGGAGGTCGGAAACCTCAAGGGGGCTTATTACGAGAGCTCGTATAACGCGCGCACCGTGTTCACTGGCTGGCGTGCACCGCCAGTGGTCACGACGGCGATCAATAATAACCTAATGTGTGCACTAGCTCAACTTGACACGTTGCGGTCGGCTTGACCCACGAGCGCCCGATTGACCCAAACGTCATAACATCTCTATCGCAACAATTTAAATAAAGGCCGTCTATTTAGCGTTTATTTATTTCGGATGAAGCCAAACTAATGCTCACATTGTAATATCTGAGTCACGAACTAACAAATTTGAATGTTCCATTCAGAGGTCTTTTGAATGCACTTAATGATGGCAACACATTCTCAGAAGAAACTAATGACTTTATTCGTGTGTGAATGCTTTGAGTTGGATTTATTTGAGTTATGTCTCGCAATTTGTCAATTAGACGCGATATTGCTCAAAGTAATTACTTGACATTTATTACCCGTTCAAGTAAATTTGACGTAACATATTGGAATTGATAGGAATCCTCGCACAAATCTGTCTTACAATTCAATTGCGCTCACTTTGTAGTGAGTACTTGCATACTCTTGTGAGTATAGGAAATTCATAAATACCTTTTATTGATATTAATGTTTCTATTGAGTCTTATATAGATAGGTAACTAATCTCTTATTTCGTTGAACGAGAATTTATAGTGATTTTTGAATGCACATTTACTTCAGTTCATTTTAACATTTAAAATTTTCTTCTTATAATAATAAATATACTTGTTATAATGACCCTGTGTTACATCGTACAATTATAATATCTATATTGTATAGTTATGCGGTTATTAATCTTAGTACGTTTCCTTCAATTGGCTACGGACTTTAGAAAAATCGGCTTTAAAACAAGAAACAAAGGAAAAACCAATTCTATTCTGTCTCGGGGCAAGATAATATATCTTAAGCATCTCTACTTAATATCTGGAACGGTAGCAACCGTTGATGGAATCGTGCTTTTTGTCCCGCTTCCATTCCAGCGTCCCACTCCGGCCCGGTACTTGGAATTGTTCCAAGTTTTCGCTCGACCTACAATTAATGCTTCGGCATGCACGGAATGGAAAAATGAATTTTTAGATTAAACTGCACTGTCTGTGTTTGAGATTATATAAATTTAGTAATAAAAAAAATGTCTAGTCGCTAACCATCACACACTAAAAAAACCTAGTCCATAATGATTCTGACTCAACAACACCCTGCACCATTGTATCACTTTTCGTGAAATTATCACGCCTGTACTCCATTAAGAGTAACGCAAAGGAGTGTAGTACACTCTTACGTTTCACCACTTGCGTTTACATCCCACTATGGAACAGGCGGTGAGCCTGTTGCCATACACCGGGCACGAATTTAAACACCGAGACACTATTAATAATCTCCTAGAAAATCTAAGTCAGAAAGGCCCTATAG